>JAODAL010009794.1:0-108673 GCA_025379985.1 Phyllomedusa bahiana
GAATATATTAACGGTGTAAAAAAAAATTTTGGTGAAAAAAAATTAAAACATTTAAAATTTTTTAAAATTCAGCAATTATTTATAAGTGAACATAAACTATTCCCCCATAAAGTACAACGTCTCTACGAATGAACAACACAGGCCATCGTCACACCTGCATCATTGAAAAAATAAAAAGCTTACCAATGTTTCTGAAACAGCAAGTAGGCAAAATACTAATAAAAACTTCCTTGGTCATTGAACCTACATTTACAGGTGCTGGGAGTTAAGGGGTTAAGGCTTTGCCCATTTTTAATGTTTTTCCAGTTGCTGCTTTACCTTTGTCTCCTTGTGTGACTTCTTGCGAATTTATTTACAGGTTATCAATATGGTAGCTATATTATGCCAACCGACTCATGTTAGGCAGAGGATGGAAAGGTAAGAGGACAGGTCAAAGGTTATAAGTCAATGATAAGGCGATGAGTTTAGAGGCTGCATTGACCCTTTTTTGGGTCATTGAGCCACTGCATGCTCCACCATACTGATTTTGGGAACTAGACTATTGAGACGTGATATGGCAGAGCATGGCAAGGCAATTGGATGGGTTGAAAGTTATAGATCAATGGTAAGGCAACACGTTTGTAGACTTCGTTGACTCTTCTTTGGATCATTGAGCCATTGTATGATCCACCATAATGATATTTACAAATAATCCACTTGGACATGAAATGGCAGAGGATGGCAAGTCAAGAGAATGGGTCAAAAGTTGTAGGTCAATGGTAAGGCGATGAGTTTGGAGGCTACATTGACTCTTTTTTGGATCATTGAGCTATTGCATGATCCACCATGATGATATTGGGAACTACCCAATTGAGACGTGATATGGCAGAGCGTGACTAGGCAATAGGATGGGTTAAAAGTTATAGATCAATGGTAAGGCAACAAGTTTGGTGACTACGTTGACTCTTCTTTGGATCATTAAGCCATTGTATGATCCACCATAATGATATTTAGAAATCATACATTTGGACATGATATGGCAGATGATGGCAGGTCAAGGGTATGGGTCAAAAGTTATAGGTCAATGGTAGAGGTGGATGACGTTTTGGGAGGCAGGTGTTGATCCCTTTCTTCATGCCATAAAAGCCATTCAGTTGTTATGAATCCTCTAATATAAGACCGAGTTCACCCGTTCATTGGGACAGGTCATGGAATTTATACCTATTTTTACATGTTTTCTTTCCTATAGTTGTTTTTGGTTCCGATGCTCCAGGAAAGCTCCTTAAGGTTTTTGCCCATTTTTAATGTTTTTCCAGTTGCTGCGCATTTAAACCTTTGTTCTCCTCGTGTCGACTTCTTTCCTTGTATATCTCAGTTTGTCACCTACAGGTTACATACTAGTTATGTTAGCCAACCCATAATTAGCAGATCGTGGCATCTGCCTTCCACCATCCAGCAGCTAAGTGTGCAATGCGCAGCTGGGGCTGCAGTAACATCTTATGAGGTTTAATTACATTTAATGCAGGCCAGAAAACATACAACTGTGTTGAAGTCACTTCCTGGGCTTAATTCTTAAATAGTAAATAACAGAATATAAATATGAAAAACTTGGCATATAGAGAAAATCAAATAGAAGTAATTCTCAGCCATGTAAAACAGCTGTTCAATTTCAGCAAGACCCTAGCCAGATGATTGCATAAGATCTGTGGACGTGCTGAGGTTTGTGATGAAATAACGAGCGATAAGTTTTCATCATCAAGATTTAACCTCAAAATACTGAATGTTTGTCATTCTTTTCCTGCTTATGAGGCCAAAATGCATTAACATTGTTTTCCTGTGTTAAAGAGTCGCCTGTGAAAGCCATAAAGACATAAAGCTCCCGCACCGCAAAGAAAAAGAGAAGCCAGATACCGACGATTCACCTCACGACCGCTTACTGTATACAATCCATCGGATGAAAATTCAACATCAGGGATAACAGAAGGTTTCTTTATAGTCTACCATCTATTGAGCAAGACACCCAGTGTGGCAGATGCGACCTTAGCTAATCGCATGGGTGCTGCCACTAGGTGGCGTATGTCAGAAATCCTTATAGATATTGCACCAAGGGCCTGGGCTTGTGGGAGGGAGCCAAAGGTTATCTGTCAGCAACAACTAAGCTGTCTGACAGCTGTAAATGAGTATGGCTGATTCCAGCAGTATGGGTTCTGACTCCCCGGAACATGGCTCAGATGGGTGATGGCTGTTCCCAAATTCCCAAGGTCCCCAATGATTTCGCATGTCTGTGTGTTGGCCAGGACCTAGGACAGCTATAAAAAAGACCTCCAACTACAGGGTGATAAAGGGGCGTGGTTGACTACCTGGCAGAGGTAGCAATAGGAGAGCTACGTGGAGACTGAGGCTCTGGCCCATACCAAGGCCTTGAAAAGAAGCCGGAATATCAAGCGGGAGACTGGGAGAGAGTTTGTTTGTGAGAGACTGGACCGTTAGGTCCTGTTCACAAAGCCCAGCCTGAGGGAGAGGACTCTTTGTAGCAAGTGTAGTTAGTGGCCAGACGGCCAGAGGTTTTTGGTTTAAGCGTTTGTCTTCCTAGTGTCTTCAATAAAAGCCGGCTGTGAGGAGCCAGGATAAAGACGAATCTCAAGTGTCAACCGAAGAGGTGTGCCATACCAGTTTTTACCAAAGATGAAGTGATTCCGAGAGCGAAAAACCCCAGAGACTGATCCCAATGATGCCGGCCTGAAATGTGAGTTGAGCTCGTGCACAAATACCAGTGTTTGAGGACTTTCCTAACTTTAGAGTATATTGGCTGTTTTCAACGCCTCCAATGGTTAGTTGCCAATTAGAATGACATAGACCGTAGCATTGCACTTTAAATTCCAGGTCTGGTTTAAACTTTGATCTGAATATTTAGCGATATTCATTTTAAAAGACAGTTTGTAGCTAGAGCACCCCCTACCTGAGTGACTGCAGGCAGCACTATAGGTTGATCAATTAAAAGTGGCTGTCTCATTATCGTGTAGCTTGTTTCTCCAAGAGCCACAAGCAGTTTTAGATTCATACTTCCTCACACTTCCTTGGGCAGGCGTGGATGTTTCTATAGCAGTGATTTAGCCATTATCTTCCCCATATGCAAGCCCTTCTAAATTGCCTACATATAAGGCAGGGGAGATGTTACCTATAGAGCAGAGAGCTTCAGAGCTCAAAGTAAATAAGTAATTAGTCTCCTTTGTTTGTTAGGGTATGTTTGAACGGCTTATTGCGGCGCTTACAGTGTTTTGGAAGCACGCACTGTTCAGCGCGTACTTCCAAAGCACGGAGGGAGTGGGGGGCTGCCCCAGGCTGCCCCCATTGACCTGCATTGTCAGCGGCGCATAAGCTCCGCGAACATTTGACATGTCACTTCTTGCCCCGGGCGTACAATACGATCATATTGTACACCTGGGGAGACGATGCGTAATCCATAGCTCTCTATGAAAGCTATGAATTACCGTAATTGTGGCACGCATTTCACCACATATAAAGCGCAATACAACGGTGAATATGAGTGCGCACCACAAAAACGCGTGTGAACCTAAACCTTAGAGCAGGGGTTAAACTCGTTTTCACCGGCGGCCACATCAGCCCCTCACGTCGTACCTTAAAGGGCCATTAAAGGCCCGACAAAATTTTAGAACACTTGTAGGTAGGAGTAGTGGCTATAAAGCCCCCTGTAGATGACAGTATATCTGCCATGGAGGTAGATAGGTATTTTTGCCCCCTGTATCCAGATAGTAATATGCCCTCTGCAGCAGGTAATATGCCCATATAGAAGCTGAGATGCCCCACATAACAGACTAACCCCCCGGTAGCAGGGAGATGCGCCTACTAGTCCCCACAGTAGCCATTAGTATGCCCCATATAGGTCCGCCGTAGGTACCAGAGCAGAATGCCCCATGGTCCCCAGTAGCCCACACAGATGCCCCCATGGTCCCATCATAGCCACTACTATGCCCCTATAGGTCCTCCAGTAGGCCCAGCAGATCCCATGCCCAACATCAGACTAGCGCCATGGTCCCCAGTAGCCACACAGATTGCCCATATGTCCCCACGTAGCCAGGCAGATGCCCATGGTCCTCCAGTAGGCCAGGCAGATGCCCCCAGTAGCCACACAGAAGCCCCATGGTCCCCAGTAGCCAGGCAGGATGCCATGGTCCCCAGTAGCCCAGGCAGATGCCCAATTATCCCCCTCAGTAGCCACACAGATGCCATGGTCCCCCTGTAGCCAGGCAGATGCCCATAGTCACCCAAGTTAGCCGAGGCCGATAGCCCCTGCCATATCCCCAGAGTACCATGTAGATGCCCCATAGTCCCCCAGTAGCCATGTACGATGCCCATAGTCCTCCAGTAGCCAGGCAGATGACCCATAGTCCCAGTAGCCAGGTCAGATAGCACCATAGTTCCCCAAAGTAGCCAGGCAGATGCCCCATAGTCCCAGTAGCCAAGACAGATGCCCCACTAGTCCCCCATTAGCCAGGCAGATGCCCCATAGTCCCCCAGTAGCCATGCAGATTGCCACATAGTCCCCATACCCATGTAGATGCCACATAGGCCCCCAGTTAGCCATGTATATGCCCCCATAGTCCCCACAGTAGCCACACAGATGCCTGTCCTTCAGTAGCCAGGCAGATGCCCCCATGGGTCCTCAGTAGCAGGCAATGCCCAATGGTCGACCACAGTAGCCACAACAGATGCCACCCCCATGTTCTCAGATAAGCCAGGCAAATGCCCATAACGCCACACAGATGACCCCATGGTCTCCGACCAGTAGCCAGGCGATGCCCCAGTACACACTAACAGACTGACCCCACTGATCCCAGTTAACCAACACAGACCCATGGTCCCCAGTAGCCACGGCAGATGCCCCCATGGTCCCCAGTGCCGAGGCCAGATGCCCATAGCCACAGCAGATGCCCAATGGTCATCAACAATCAGCCAGGCTAGATGCCCCACTGGTCCCCAGTAGCCAGGCATATGCCAGTAGCCAGCCCTCAGTAGCCACACAGATCGGCATGGTCCCCCATAAGCCAGGCAGACCTGCCCCAGTAGCCCCTCACTAGCAGCAGCAGCCCCAGTAGCCAGGCAACTGACCCATAGCCCGTATCAGTAACCAGGCAGATGCCCCATAGCCACGGCAGATACACCCATAGCCCCCATTCAGTAGCTCACAGGCAGAATGCATAGGCCCACCAACATCTGACAACCGACATATTGAATTATAAAATTAAAAAACAGACTACTTACCTTGTGTCCGCTGCAGCGCAGCCTCCGGTCCACTTTCGGGTAGCTGTGTTTGGCTCACACCACAGACCCCCCATCAGCACGCACCGCATCCCAAGATCTCCTCGCCGGCAGAGGCTGCCGCCGAGGAGACCACCAGCGTCACAGGGGGCGTGAGCAATAGCGGCGCGTCACGCCCCCCTGCGACGGCCCCTATGTACAGCGCTCACAACACAAGCACAGTACATACAAAGGAGAGACAGGGGGAGGCCGAGAAACGATCCCTCCTGCCGTCTCCTGTACCATAGCTTACTGACTTCCCAGCATGGCTGATATGGTAAAACAGCTGTGCGGAGCGCACGGGACGATGCGCTAACCCGGTAGCCGGATGTGGCCCTGCGGCGCCTTTCGTGTTTTACCACGTGTGCATAGCAGATAACACACTCTGCTCTCTCACTGCTGCCGGCGTCCATGGTGCCAAGACTTGGCGACATAACTCCCTCTCGCCATCCCAGCATATAGACAAAGAGCAGAGACGAAAGGGAGAACAGGTACCGGATACCACGCGAAGAAACCTGTACCGTGCACCACTCAGAGCCACAGATAAAATCTCTCTTTTCCATCCTGAACAAAGCAAAATAAATAAAGCAATGTATATGGAAAAAGTCTTAATTCATAGTTTCCTATTTGTTGAAAGCTAATCTTTTTAGTGAGATATCCCTTTTAACTCTTTGCCTATGCAGTAGAGCTTTGCCTACTGTAAAGGTGCAAAAAAATCTGTATAGAGTTTTAACCTAAAAACAAAGGGCGTCATGTATGATATTTGGCATTTAAACGGCAATTTTTATGTGCATAATATTAGTATAGAATGCGCTTTATTTATGAACCTGCTCTACTGCAGATCATAAATCAGGCGAATTTTAATGCATAAATGTCAATTCTGGCTCAGGTAAACCACTTTGAAAGTGCTCTACCTGTTCCCACAGTAATACACCTGGAATTGCTGTAAGGAAGCTATAAATCTATAGCTTCGTATGGTTCTAGTGCGCCGCCTCCTGCATGCTCCCGGAAATCAGGTGCATTACAAGGTGATGCGGGCGCTCTGTAATGTGCCTGATAATGGTGTGGGGGACATTTATACTTATTGCGAACGGGGCTGAAAATACACCAGACTTCTGGCGCAGCCCCGACCATACATGTCAAAAAAATTGTTCATTGTTCAAAAAAAAGATTCACTATCAAAATCATCTGCAGTACATATATAGTGTAGAGGCTCTAAACCCTGTGTTGCCCAAAACCAAATTTTGGTGGCATTCATGTAAAAATTACCCTACTTTTACCCTTGCCCTAACCCTACACTAACGGCCCATTCGGGCTCAGAATGTTCCAAAATCCCAAATATTTTGACAAAGTCATGGACAGGTTTGGGATTCTTAGATCCTTAAGGAGAGCTGAGTGTGTCTGTGTCACTAATACAACATTATAAAGTAACCTACATTCATAAAAATACACATGTAGTAATGCAATGTGTAACCCCAGCCTAAGACAAGTGTTGCAACTCCTTATTCTCTTTAAAGGGAACCTGGCACATAGGTGATGCCCCCCTTGCTGAGGGCAGCACAAGCCTGTGTCAGACTGCTGTTTCCAGCGCTTGTGTCCCTTATTCTTTAAGATGATTAGGAGTTTTAGAGCATATTACCCCTCAAGATCTTTATTCACTGAGCAGTGTTTACCCACACCCACCAAAGGCTAGCCCCGCCCTACGCAGGCAGTTATTCCACATGCGCGTTCTACTCTATTCAAGTAAAAGATTAGTTCACGCTGTGAGGTAGGCGCGGAGCCTAGCCTCAGGTGGCGGTGGGACATAAAACCTGATTCTTTCTGGCTGAAACAAGGCAGATTTTGAGCACTCTAACATAACTCTACACAAACTCAACGCATCTTACAGAATAGGAAGGACACAAGCGCAGCTCGGAAACAGCTAAGGTCTTCAACTCCAGCTTGTGCGCGGCCGCTCCACAAGCTGGGGCCATAATCATATGGTGACAGTAATCTGCTTTTTGACAGGTAAAGTTAACTTTTTAAGGCTGTAGGTCAAAAGTGAGAGTGTAACATTGAGCTACATAAGTCATTTATAAAGACTACATCAGAGGTGTCAAACTCAAATACACAATTAAAAACTTAAAGTCACAGGTGACCCTTGATTTTTATTGATCATTGATTTCACTGTGTCCTGTGGTCTTCACAGTGCCTTGCTATAATAAACACAGGGTGATGTTTTGGAGTAATCCTGCTGCCCGGGTCAGAGTGCTTTCGTAGCATTCGAGCGAAGCGAGTGTCAGCGAACTTGTAAGCAAGCAACTCGGACCCTCTAGCTGAGAGACCGGCTACCACAAGAATTCCCCTCATTCTCTCTTATCCCACTCTAGTTGAAATGGTCCAAATCCTCTACTCCTCTCTTTATACTCATGACAACCTACAACTCCACCGCTCGCGAAGATGAGTACATTACACTCTCTGAGCCAACTCCTCACAGAGCGTCAGTAGACCTCTACTTCATGACTCTCCATCTACAAATACAATCACCTAATCCTCCAGAGACTCTATGGCAATCAACACTCTACCATTACTGTCGGACCCAAATAAACACGGGCCACAACCAGCGTTCTATCCTGAGACACCACTCCACCTGAGCTACAATCGCGACTCTATAACTACATATACTATAAAGAATAAGATACAAGTTATATATATAAAGAAAGCCATGCCACCACCCATAAACCAAAGCGCAATCTAGCTGTCGTAGCCACACATTAAAACAACGCTACACACCATTATCATATCTTATGCTCAAACATCATCTACACCACACTCCCTATAGATCTTGACGATGCTCGCACTCAAGTGCTGAGACTAAAGTCCTCTCTGATCTACATTAACCCAAAACATCTACAGTAGAACCTCAGAAGAAAAAAGAGAGATTATGAAGACCAAAATAGAACCTATCTATAGAGCAGACGCATCTATTAGGGGGTGGTGGGGGGAGGGGGTTGTTTTGTGGTATGGTTTGATTGGTTTTTTTGTTGGTGTAGGTGGGAAGGGGGGGAGGGGGTGGGGGGAAGAAGATTATATAGGATGCTCCAGCTATTTAAACGAGCGAGCTTGTCGTATGAAATATAAAAATTAAAATTATGAAGATTTATATAGATAGGAGAGATAATTTGTAGAAGACATAATCATATAATTGAAAGCAGATAATAGACACGAAATATGTAATATTGATGAATAACCAGATTATAAGAATACAGAATACGAAGAGATGTAAGATAAAAATGTTCTTAGAGTGAGTTAATGATCTATAGATAAAAAGGCATGGTCAAGAAAATGGATAATAAGTCAATATTAATATAAGTCAAATGTATATGGTTGAAGAGAGATTTATAAAAGAAAATGGTGAGAGAGATAGAATAGGGATAAGTGTACTTAATATTATGCGCTTAGATATAGAGATTCTACCTAAAAATCTAAAATAAAATAATTAATATTATAGTAGTACATAGTGCGAGATGACAAGTTAGAAAAGATTGAGTATAATACATTGAATATTGTAGTTACAATGAAAAAAGAGTGTTAAATAGAAAGAGATAAAGGATTCTCTAAGAATTAATAGGCGATGGGGTGAGAAAGTAAAGAAAATAGTTGATAATAGTTATAGGAGATGAAGATGAGAGAGAAGTGGGAGGAATGAGAGGTGGAGTGTTGTAGTAAGGGAATGGGAGAGGGTGTGAGGAATAAAGGGAGAGTGTTAGTATGTAATGGGGGTGAGAGAAGTTGAGATATAGGGAAAGTGTGATAATAATTTGATTTATATAAGTGTGGAGGGAATGATAGTGATTTTAGAATTAATGAGAGAGTGAAAGGTTGTGAGGAATATAGGGGGATTGTATTATTAAAGATTAGTTATGAAGACTAGTATAAAAGCCTGTAAACAACTGCCACTTAAATTCAAAATGAAACCAAGGAAACAGACGAGCAGTGTATGCGAGACAACCACTTTAACTTAAAATTAACATGTTTTTAGAAATTCTCTATAAAGCAGTCCTGCAGTATAATTTAGAGACTCTAAACACAGGTGTCAAACTGCCCCCCTCCAGCGTTGGGAAACTACAACTCCCATCAGTGGGCATGATGGGAGTTGTAGTTTCCCAACAGCTGGAGGGCCGGCAGTTTGACACCCCTGCTCTAAACCCTGAGTTGACCAAACCCAAATTTTGATAAAAGCACCTGGACTACTCTTAATTTGGAGACGTACCTCAGCAACACAAGAAGACTCCTATCTAATACGCAGAAGGAGGCTGGGTTCACGTGCTGCATTTTTGTTGCAGGCAACAACAAAGAAGAAAAAAAGTATTTTGTTTAATTGAATTATCCCACATTTCACCTGTGTTACAAATGAGAGTTAATTACAAAACAACCTGCATCTATAAAACAAGAAAAGTAATTCAATGTGTGAACACAGCTTAAGAAAAGTGTCTGGAAACTAAAAATCCTCCAACCCCCGTCATCCCTTAAGGGTACAGTTCATATTTTAAGGCTATTGGTCAAAAGTAACAGTACAAAGCAGAGCTAGATGGGTCATCTGTATAGTAGTGTCATTAAGAATGACTAGATTATATTACCACTCATATAATAGCAACCATATACCATGCAGGTCACATTGCCCCTCTAGACACCCACAGTGTCCACAAAACAGTTCCAGCTGTGTGTAGATATAGCTGAAACCAGCAGTTTCCCTCCCCTCTATATAAAGCTCCATCTGCAGGCTTCTCCCTCCCCTCTCTATAAAGCCCCATCCTGCAGGTTTCTCCTCCTCTAATATAAAGCTCCATCCGCAGGTTTCCCCTCCCCCTTTATATAAAGCCCCATCTGCAGGTTTCTCCCCTCCCTCTATATAAAGCCCCATCTGCAGGTTTCTCACAACCCCACTATAGAAAGCCCCATATGCAGGTTTCGCCTCCCTCTATATAAAGTCCATCTGCAGGTTTCTCCCTCCCCCCTCTATATAAAGCCCCATCAGCCAGGTTTCTCCCTCCCCTCTATAGAAGCCCCATCTGCAGGTTTCCTCCCCTCCCTCTATATAAAGCCCCATCTGCAGGCTTCTCCCTCCCCTCCTATATAAACCCTAACCATCGCCAAGGTTTCTTGCTCCCTCCCTCTATATCAGCCCATCTGCCAGGTTTCTCCCACTCCGCTCTATATAAAGCCCCATCTGCGAGGTTACTCCCTCCCCTCTATATAAAGCCCCCAACTGCTGGTTTTCTCCTCCCCTCTATAGAAAGCCCCATCTGCAGGATTCTTCTCCTCCCCTCTATAAAGCCTCATCTGCAGGCTTCTCCCTCCCCTCTATAAAAAGCCCCATCTGCAGGTTTCTCCCTCCCTCTTATAACCCCAGTCTGCAGGTTTCTCCCTCGCCCTCTATATAAAGCCCCATCTGCAGGTTTCTCCCCTCCCTCTATATAAAGCCCCATCCCGCAGTTTCTCCGTCCCTCAATAGTAAAAGCCCCATCTGCAGGTTTCTCCCTCCCCGTTATAGAAAGCCCCATCTGCAGGGTTTCTCCCTCCCTCTAATAAAAGCCTCCATCTGCAGGATTCATCCCTCCCCCTCTATATAAAGCCCATCTGCAGGTTTCTCCATCCCCTTTATAGAAAGCCCCATCTGCCCAGTTCATTTCAGCCCTCCCTCTATATAAAGCCCCATCTGCAGGGCTTCCTCCCTCCCCTCTATATAAACCCCATCTGCAGGTTTCTCCTCCCTCTATATATATCCCCATCTGCAGGTTTCTCCCTCCCCTCTATATAAAGACCCAACTGCAGGTTTTCTCCCCTCCCCTCTATATAGAAGCCCCATCTTCTGCAGTTTCTCCTCCCACCTATAGAAAGCCCCATCTGCAGGATTCCTCCCACCCCTCTATATAAAGCCTCATCTGCAGCTTCCCTCCCTCCCTTCTAATATATAGCCCCATCTGCATTTTTCTCCAACCTCTAAATAAAGCCCCATCTGCAGGTTTCTCCCTCCCTCTATATTAAGCCCCATCTGCAGGTTTTTTCCCTCCCTCTATATAAATCCCCATCTGCCAGGCTTTTCTCCCCTCCCCTCTATATAAAGTTCCCAACAGCAGTTTCTCCCTCCCTCAATAATAAGCCCCATCTGCAGGTTTTTACCTCCCTTCTATATAAAGCCTCATCTGCAGTCTTCTCCCTCCCTCTATATAAAGCCCCATCGGCAGGTTTCTCCCTCCCGTCTATAAAAAGCCCTATCTGCAGGTGTCTACCTTCCCTTCTATAGAAATCCCATCTGCAGGTTTTCCTCCTCCCTCTATATAAAGCCCCATATGCAGGTTTTCTCTTTCCCCTCTATATAAAGCCCCATCTGCAGAGTTTCTCCTCCAGCCTCTATAGAACGCCCCATCTGCAGTTTCTCCTCTCCTCTATATTAAACCCACATCAGCAGCTTCCTCCCTCCCTACTATATAAAGCCCCATCTGCAGGTTTCCCTCCCTCTATATAAAGCCCCATTTGCAGTTTTCTCCCCCCCTCTATATAAAGCCCCATCTGCAGGTTTCTCCCTCCCCTCTATATAAAGCCCCATCTGCAGGTTTCTCCCTCCCCTCTATAGAAAGCCCCATCTTCAGGTTTCTCCCTCCCCTCTATATATAGCCACATCTGCAGCGTCTCCCTCACCTCTATATAAAGCCCCATCTGCAGTTTTACTCGCTCCCTCTATATAAAGCGTCCCATCTGCAGTTTCTCCCTCCCCTCTATAAAAGCCCCATCTGCGGTTTTTCCCTCCCTCTATATAAAGCCACATCTGCCTGGCTTCACCCTCCCGCTCTATATAAAAGCCCCATCTGCAGTTTCTCCCTCCCTCCATATATAAAGCCCCATCCTGCTGTTTCTTCTTCTCCCTCCCCTCATATAAAGCCCCATCTGCAGGTCTTTCTCCCTCCCTCTATATAAAGCCCCATCTGCAGGTTTCTCCCTCCCCTCCTATATAAAGCCCCATCTGCATGCAGGTTTTTCCTCACTCTCAGACATGAAATCAGAATAAACCCTTCCCCGTTTTAGGTCTATTAAGGACCAAAATTATTTCTATTTTCCCCAAATGCAGAATAAATGAGGGAGAATTTTTAAGGCATTTTATTACTTATCTTCTGGCAAAGGTCAGTAGTTTCCTCCATTTCATTAAGTAATTTGGAGCTTTGCCCTTAAACTGTAGGACTTGGGTCAAATGTTCTGATTCTTCCCACAAGTTTCTCACAATAGTTGGCTAGATCTTTGGCCGCTTCCTCCTGACCAGAACTGGTGTCACTGAGCCATGTTTGGGGGTCCTCATGACTCGCACCGGCCTTTTCAGCTTTGCCCATACATTTCCATTAGGATTGAGATCAGGGCTTTGTAAAGGTCACTCAAAACATTGACTTGGTTTCTCCTTAAGCGCACTTTGTAACCATTTGGCAGTAGCTTTGGGTCATGTCCATTTTGAGACCCCATTTCCGCCCAAGCTTTAAGTAGGTTTTTCTCGCTACAAAGATCATATCTGTGAATGATGGAACAGTATAAAAATTAAGCACTGTTGCGAATTGGTTTAGCATTACCTAAATCATTTAGTATATGCAGATAATAAGCAGATATAAGCTAAGCTGTGTGTTCTACACCTAAAACTGCAGCAGGTGGTCGACCACGCCCCCTTTTCTGTGGTTGGCTGACTGATATTTCATTCAGCCTGTTGGGACACGCCCCCTGTGCTGTTATTGGCTGCCTGCACTCTGACCATACAGATGACTGCAGGGAGGGATAGAGAGGTCTGTGCGGCTGTAAGTATACGGCTACTCAACTCTATCTATGACCATACAGATGACTGCAGGGAGGGATAGAGAGGACTGTGCAGCTGTAACTATACAGCCACACAACTCTATCTATGACCATACAGATGACTGCAGGGAGGGATAGAGAGGACTGTGCGGCTGTAACTATACAGCCACACAACTCTATCTATGACCATACAGATGACTGCAGGGAGGGATAGAGAGGACTGTGCAGCTGAACATCCACACAATTCACTTAATATTCGGGAGAATCTCTGTAGCAGCCCTCAGCATTTCTGTGTCATTGCTCTGCGGAGTCCGCCCCTGTCTTCCTACCCAAGCTGTAGGATCTTCATGGTGATTTACCAGGACAAACCTTTAAGAGGCCCCTGAGCTCATTTGATGCATTTGCTCCATGCAGTTCTGGATGTGGAAAGCTTGTTCCTGTAATTTGTTGCTTTATTTCATTACGAGAGAGGCTGCGATTGCAAAAAAATATGAATTTTAAATCCAGACAGATTTTATTTGCTGTAACTAGTCCTGAACAAATGTGCTAGTTTAGCAGTTTCCTTATTTACAGTGCCCAATAACAATTATTACATGTCTTTTATCGTTTATCGACTGGACCTATATATACCTGAAAGCCGCCGCACAATCATCTTTGTTGCTGAAGAAGCCTCGAAATAAAGTGGGGAAGTAATTAAGAAAGAAGTTTACATTAAACACATTGTTCCTCAGTCACCGAAACATTATAACTGCCATTTGCAATATAAAGATCGTAATCTGAAGTGTTAGCAAGAGCTTCTCATATCCTCAAAACGGAATAAATGTAAGTGACAGATGAGCGCATTATCTTATTCTTTCCCTCTTTTCATGTGTGTGAAATAACCCTGGAATGTTAATGGCATTTACCGGATCCGATAGCAGCCATAGTGCCCCGGCTCATCCATTACATGGACTTGAACTAATGTATGGGATCTGCAGTGTTAGGAGACTGATGACTAAAGAGGCCACATATTAAATGGGTGAAGTACAGCATCACAATATGATTACCTTGGCCTGGAAAACAGCCACATAGAGCAGAATCTGGAACTGCAGCTTGATCTGATGTTCAAGGTTTTTGCAAACACTGTATAAATGGACGACCTGAGCCTTAGGCTTAAGGAATTGAGAGCTAAAGACTCGTCGGGGGGCGTCATTTTTCAGGAATGTTCCCCTCCCCCAAGGAGTGTCCTCTTTTAGACAGCAAACCCAGCCCCTGCCCTTGTGTCTTGCAGGCAGCCTAAAGTTTATCAATTAAAGGGGTTTTGCCACGATGTAGATGTAGACCAGGGATCCCTCAAAATGGGTAGTTTAAATCCACTTGTCTAAATATATGTGACTACAAAAAGTGAAGCCTTTGAGAGCTATAGCCTGACTAAGATTCCCTTAGTTTCCTGATCTGGCCGCGCTTGCGTGTTTACATTTCTTATCTGATGACAGGGAACATCAATGAGCTTGCAAGGGGCTGGGGAGAAAAGTGCAGTGGTTATCGAGGCTGCCTTGCTGCATAGTAATCCACTGGTTGGAATGTAATTATTTGAGTAAACTATTGCAGACCTGCTCCCCTGCTTCTACGCTCTCCTGCTCCTCTCTGCTCAGTCCCCCTCCCTCTCACCCCTGCAGCCGTTCATGACTCAGCATGCTTTATCTTCTCTCCTGAGCAGATAAGAGCTAAGGAACTCACTTTGTGGCAAAACCCCTTTAACCCTTTGTTTTTGCAGACGATTTGGAGGTTTGACTGCTATAAAGATATAGGGGGGTGCAGGGTTCGCAGTCGCTACCAGGCTCTGAAGCTTAAAGGGGTTGTCTCACTACAGGGATAGCATTTTATGTTAAAGATCTCGCAAAAACAAGTCACTTGCTATATGTGTCCATTACCGCAGGTGTCCTAACCTATATCCTAGATAGCCCCTCTTGTATGGGCTCATCACACTCCTTCTCAGGTTGCTATAAGCTAACTACATAAATGTTTGATCTCTCCTATTAGGCTGCCAGCATCTACGTCGCTAAAGTTACAGACCTGTTTCAATCTCTCCTGATAGGCTGCCAGCACTGGTTGCTTAATAGCTACTACCTGTTTATCTCTCGGATAGGCTGTCAGCTAGTGTTGACGATCTTGCGCGTTGGCTATCGAGATCGATCGGATAGTCGATAGTTGCCGCTATCGATAAGGTTTTTCGATAGTGAGCACGATTAAGCGCGATACCATTAATAGTCTATGGGAGAGCAATTAACACCTCTTCATTAACTACACCCAAACAAAGGCTGGGCGAAGCTGAAATTAACATCCACAACAGTCAAATGGTATACGTGCTACTACTCTTAGGCAAACACACATTAGGTTATAAAAGTCCACAGAAAACAAGTCACGACCATTTTAACTATCCCTGTCTTGTACCACAGCTGACCCTTAAACCTGCATCACCCATAAATTAAAAAAGTGCCAGAGAGGCAGTATATTTGAACCATCATCTTACTTGACTGGACATATGAATATCCCTGTCCTGGAACGCAGGCATGAGCCCCAAAATCACTCTGCATGACCCCCACATTTAAAAAGTGCAAAAAAAGGAGTCTTTCAAACCACCAAGTTAATTTCAACTGGACATTGACTAGACCTGTCCTGACCAGATATGACCATAAAACCCTTCTGACCCCTCCAGAATTAAAAGTGCCGGAAAAGGAGTCTGCTTATGCTGTATCTGTTATGTTTTTTGTATAATACACAGGTAATTTTTATATGCACCTTTTCAATTCACCGGGGTGAATATAGAATGTGCTGTTTTAAGGATTTACGTAGATCTTGCGTCAATGAACATTGCTGGTGCGCAAAAGTCTAAAAAAACACATAACTGTGATGATTTCGTAGCGATACGACGGTATTTATGCAACAAACAAGCCTGTTGCATGAGTGCGACTACAAGATTTGCTGGTTGTGTAATGTTAAGTGCAAGGTGGAATTAATCAACAGCTCAAGGTGTAATGGGTTAAAATTGAACACCTATACTGAAATGTATACTGATAATAAAAGTGGAGTTTTTGCAGCTAACAAAGAGACCTGCATTACTAGAAAGGTGATGTTTATTCCCAATATAAGTTCAGCTGCCAAGCCCCAATATCCATGAAATATTTCAATACAAAACTTTAAATAATAAATATATTCCACTACAATGGTCCTACAGCTAATCTTGGTGAGACTTTATCAGTGTTCTTTATAGATAGGCTTGTCTGTGTTCGCGGCAGGTCCGCGGGGGCCCCCCACCCCGCTCCCACCCGCGCTGAAATTGACAGCGGTAAGATTCTGATTTAAAATTCTCTAGCTACATAAAATGTTCAAATCCCTAAGTAACTAAATTGATAGAGGATCACACTAATATAGAGGATTTCTCTGTGCAGAACTAGACTAATTCGCTGAGCCTGTTTGGCCACAGGCAGAGCGCAGGTCCTAATCCGCTATAGACGCTGAGACACTGGGCGAAAACAGGAAACGCTGTGTCTATGTAAAACCGAGGTCATGTGATTTTCCAGCCAATCGCAACCATATCACACATCCCAGTCATGACGTCGCACACACATCTCCACCCTGCTCTATTCAGTAATCTCAATTGCTGGCCCGCCAAATTACCGGAAGCGCCGAAAAGTGGCGCAATCTTAATGATGATGCACTGATTTTTAAAACCTTAATTAGCGCATGATCTGGAAATTTCGAATCACAATAAAAACCTTGCCGATTTCAACTTGTCCGATAAAAATCGCTCAACAGTAGCTGGTCAGTGCTTGATTGCTATATGCTACAGACCTGTTCAATCGTCTCATGATAAAGGGCTGGCCAGCACTGGCTTCTATATGCTCAACAGACCTGTTCAAAATCTCTCCTGAATGGTTGCCGAGCACTGGTCGCCTATAGCAAACAACCTGTTCGATCTCTCATTTTAGCTGCAGCACTGGTTGCTAATAGACTTTCAGACCTGTTCAATCTTCTCATGATAGAGCTGCTAGCACGGGTGCTATAGCTACAGACCGTTGGCTTGTAACTGCACCAAGTAACGCCCGCAAACAAACGCCCCTGTAATTCAAAATGTAAACCAAGATAAACAGGACCTGAGTGAGATGAATCAAAGTAGTAAAAAAAACTTTAGATTCTTAGTTCGCATGTTTTTGGCCAAAAATGCTCAAGCCACCCCTCGCTTAACAACGGGATCTCAGGCAGTGGTTCTACTCTATCTTAGCTCTCACTAGGGTCAACTCAACCTCTCCACAGCTATATCCAACGCTCCAAATATACATAGAGAAAAATAAAAACCATCCTACCTTAACAATAGCATAGTGCTTGAATAACAGCCATGGAGGAGGTGGGAGTGGTGCAAACAACCAGATGGAGGTAACACCCAGTCCTCCTTATTATAGTTTTAAAAGCAATATGTGCCAAATTACAACGTAAAGACCTTTTAGCAATCTCTTCCTGATAGCTGCCAGCCACGGTTTTCTAGTTACGCTACAGACGCTGTTCAATCTCTCATGTTAAGGCGCCAGCACTGGCTTTCTATAGTCTACAGACCGTTCTATCTGCTCCTGAATGGTTTGCCATGCACTGGTCGCTATATAGCTACAGACCTTTTCGATCTCTCATGTTAGGGCTGATAGCCAGCTACTGGTCGCTATAGCTACAACCTGTTTGATCTCTCCTGATAGGCTGCCACACTGGTTGCTAAACTACAGATCTGGCTTCTACTGCAGCCTAGAAGCACAAAAACACGCCCCTTGAATTCAAGAATGAAACCAAGAAAACAGGACTGATGTTACAGATGAATCAATGTAGTTGAGACAAACCCCTTAAGTGGGGCCCCAAAGACTCCTTGGCTTATAGAAGGTGCTCATATTAAAAATGCACATGATATGTGGGGGCCCTTTAATCAATTTTACACTGGGGTCCTGGAGGTTTAAGCTCCGCCTCTGAAAGATACATTGTAACAATAAACAAGTAAAGAATTTCAACCATAAAACCAAACATTCTAAGAATTTTGTAGAAATGTAAGCGATCAACTTCTGTGCTTTCATGTATTAAGCCTAACTCCACCTCTCTGCCATCACCAAAGATTTCTTGCTCCGTGAGTCGTCCCACCCTTCACTCGGGGCGGCTTTATGCCAGCCGGTATCTAGCTGATTAATGGAGGCGCCATAATAGAGCTGGACACTTTTTACATCAGTTGTTGGAGCTTATCATAATGATTAGTTTGGGTACTTGATATACAATGCTAATTACAGCCGAGTCTACGGAAAGACAAACCTCCGCCTGGTTTCATACATCTTCCTGAGGTCTCGCCATTATTTATGTTCCCCCTTTTACCTATTTAAAGCTTTTCTTTTCTGATAATCGCCAATTAGTAGCTGTGACCAGTCAGTTTCGGTACGTGGCGTTATGAGTGATGAATTGAAGTCTATTGCAGTAGGGAGATATTCATGAAAGCCCTCGAGTTAATGACTGCAATATTCAGAGCAGAACTAATAGTCCTCCTTGGAATGGCTTCCACTGCTCCTGACGCTCGGCCATGCTCCTAGGGCACCGCACAATTCCGTGTCTCTGAGCAGGAAGGCCCTGGTGATGGTATGTGGCCGTGACTGCTCTGACTTCCCCACGTGTATATAGTACAGCAATCAGGTGAATATCCTGTATATAGTCATACAGCAATTGAAACCTATTAAGAGGGAAGATGCAGAGGCTGTGCGGGTGTTGTCTGAGACCCGATGTGCTGCATATGTGCTGTATGGGAGCTCCATGCATTGTACCCATGTAATATGTGTGCTTTATGTATGTACCATATGTTTCAGTGCTGCATATTTCTTACAATGGTGTTGCATGAATCTCTATTGTACTGTACAGGTGCAGTATGTGTGATTTATGTCTGCTATGTATATACAGTATATCTCATATCTATCTATCTCATATCTATCTATCTATCTAGACGGTTATAAGTGGGGATGAGGGTTACATTTAAAGGTTATAGTTAGTGGTTAGAATGAGGGTTAGGCATAAGGAATAACGGTTAAGGTGAGGCCTATTGGTCAGAGTTAGGCGTCAGAAAAAAAAATGTCCCTAACCGCAAAGACGCAAATGGTGCTGCAGATGGTAAGTGTAAGGTTTCAGGTTAGAATTAGGGGTAAGGGCAAAGGTCATGGGTTAGGATTATGGGTTACAGTTAGGGGGTAGTGTGAGGGTTAGAATTAGGTCATAAAGTTAAGGGTTAAAGTAAGGTACAGGGATTAGATTTACAGTTAGGCGTTATAGTTAGGAGTTAGTATAAGGGTTTGGGTAAGGAATTGGGGTTAGGGTGAGGGCTATTGGTCAGAGTTAGTACAATATATATGTATATAAATCTCTCACAAAAGTCAGGACACCCCTCACATTTTTGTAATATGTGTATGTGATAATCTAATTCATGGGACAACCACTAAATCTGAGCGATACTTATGTATAACAGTGTACAATTTGGTGTGCCCTCAAATAACACAGCAGCGAGCCACAATGTCTAAAACCAGCTGGCAACAAAAATTAGATGACAACTAAGGTGGACACAAAAGGAAATACACTCCTAGTGACAATCTAAAATGTGCAATGGAGAAAATTGTGCACACTTTGCCATTTTTATCCTCCCTCATGGTGTTATGTGACTCGTTTATGTTTACATAGTCCAGGTGTGAAAAGGGGATCAGGGTGTTACATTTGGTTGGTCTATAAGATCGCATCACATCACGCTCTCATACTGGTCACTGAAGTCCAGCATGGCTCCTGCATGTGGCAACGAACTCTCTGAGGATTTGAAGAAAAGAATTGTATGCTCTACATAAAGATGGCCGTAAGGCTGTAAGAAGATGCCGAACACCCTGACACTGAGCTGGCAGCGCAGGGTCCCAAGACCATTGCTACTTACAGAGGTTTAAACCACAGCGTTTCCACTCAGATCAGGTCTCACCATGGTCAACCAAAGAAGTGTCACATGCTCAGCGTCATATCCAGAGATTAGTGCTACCAGCATTGCTGAGTTGGTTATAAGGGTGGTGAGTTAGCCTGTCAGTGCTCAGACCATACACCGCACACTGCAACTCAGTGGTCTGCAGGGCTGTCGGCCCAGAAGGCAGCCTCTTCTAAAGATGATGCCCAGAAAGCCTTGCCAAACTAGTTTGCTGGAGGCAAGCATACTAAGGACATGATAATGGATACCATGGCCTGTAGCTCTGATGAGACCAAGAGGAACTTATTTGGTTAAAAGGCAGGGTTTGAGTCGTCAGGCGTGTGTGACCGGCAACCAGGGTGAGGAGTACAAAGACAAGAAGTGTGTCTCACCTACAGTCAGGGCAATGGTTGGGGGGAGTGCCATGATTTTGGCTATATGAGTCATCCATCTGTGTGAGCTACAGTTTCATGAGAGGAACCATGAATGCCAACACGTCCCTTTGACATCGCTAAGGCAGAGCATGATCCCCCTCCTTAACGGGCCGCAGGCATAGCCAACATGATAACGACCCCAAACACCTCCAAGACCATCACTCTGCCTTGCTAAGGAAAATGAGGGTAAAGGTGCTGGACTGCCGAGCGTCACCAGACCTAAACCCTATGGAGCATCTTTGGTGGGGCCTCCTCAACTGAAGGTTGGAGGAGCACAACCAGTCTCTAACATCCACGCAGCTCCGTGATGTCCGTCAATGGAGAGGGGAAGAGGATTCCAGTGGCCTGCAACCTGTGAAGTCTCTAGTGAACCACCAGGCCAAGAAGTTAAAGGCAGTGCAGGGAGAAATAAAGTGTTGACCACACAAAATGTTGACACTTTGGGCATCAATTTGTCCATTTTCACTAGTGGGGTGTACTCACCTGTGAGATCTAATATTTATATAATATATATATATATATATATATATAGTATATATATATAATATATAAATATATATGTATAATTACGCACAATTATATGAGATATTGTAACGCCATCACTTACACCTTTGGGTACGCCATCTTGGACCGTGCTGGGGTATTTAGCTCTCGGATCGCCTCTTTGGTAAAACGTATCATGCACGTCCAACACAGCATTCAGTTGAATCTGGCCGAGCAGCATTTAATGAGGCACAGTAACATATAGCGAAACAAAACAAATAAAATCCCGGCCTTGCTGGCCACTAACTTACAATCTTAGAGACCCTCTTCTGACGAGTGCCTCGCCTACTTCGCCGAGCACACAACAATACTTTACCCACGCTGGGGTCAAGAGCTTCTTTCCAAGCTCCGGGACCAGCAGCCTCTCTCCCAGCTCTGCCACTGCTCCCACTCCAGCACAGACCACGCCCCCGATCATCTGATTAAGGTCTTTAATAGATCTCAGAATACCTACCCAATACCTGGCTTGGACCATAGGCACCTGGAACGTGGGAACACCACCCACCCATCTGCAGTGTGTTCCCGGGAACCAGCCCTTAGTGGCTGGACAAACAGCGCATCGGCTAGGTAGCAGGGTCCAGCCACCTTAATGACGGCGCTCTGACCGATCAATGACCGGGTTGTTCCTGGCTTCCCCCCACGCAACCAAGCTCTCGTGGCACGTATGCCACCTAGTGGCAGAACGCTCATGCGACCACCCATGGAATGAGCCAGACTCCCCGGGAGGGCGGGAGTGGACCCCAAATACGGGGACCTCCCCCCGCCCAAAAAAAAGGAGAGTTGCATGTATGTTTAGCCCCCATAACAAGCATCTATAATTGGAGGTTTCCACTGCCAACTCATCGCAGCGTTGGTAACAGGTTTTACCCCATTCAGAATGGGCAGACATAGCGTCTCTTCCTAAACCCAGTTCAGACCTTACTGCAGCGGGCCGCCTTCATTAATGCTGGTGACAGCATCCCCTGTGCACACTTTCTCATAATGCTCTTTCTAGCAGCGGATCCTCTGCAGCAACGTGTGGAGATGTGTCTTTTCTCACATCTCCTGTAAAACAACTGCTAGGGAAAACCTCATATCCCTGCTGGTTATATCCTGGGCCCTGCTGAGGTAGACCTGCTGCATATAGGAAACCCTTGCTTTTTACCCTCCAGTTTCCTTACTGGGGATTTCTTACCACCTGGGGGTTCCAAACATACTCGACCTGCCCCTCACTAGCGCCCTCTGAGCCTACATCCCCCTCCTACTGGGTAATAGCGGCTACATTTCCCTCCTCTACCGGTCACTGCATTCTTTTCTGAACCTACTGCAGTAACAGCTACAGGAAGTACATCCACCATTGGAGCCAAGTTACCTTAGCTGCACTAACAAGTCTCTAGCACGATCTTGTTCCTATCATCCCTACAGGTCACAATAGGATTTTCAACACAGATAGACTTCTCTGAAATGCACTGACCAGACTGCACACAAAATCTGTTTTGCACGATTTTATCGCCTCACCTTCCCATCTGAGTAATCACCATCTTACACAGTACCACTGACTACTCTAAAGTGGTTCACACACCCACCACTGAACATGAGGCTCTTCACAGAAGGGTTTTGTCCTCATGGTCACTACTGACACAATCACACTCCTATCTCCACATACATGGGTAGCAGAGCCCTCATTTCCAGGGTTTGACTTCCCCCCTCCAGCAATGCAATGGCCGTGTTTTCCCCCCAGTGCAACATCAATCTCCTTTTCCCCACCAAGCAGAAACGCACACCTGATTGCTACTGGCAACCACATCACTCCGCAGGAACTGCAGTGACAGCACAACTCTCAGATCAATCAATACACAGACAAAATACCGCTCCTGCCACACCTTGTGCTATTACCCAGGGCCCGAACCACTAGGGCCACACCTGCAACTTGCACGTTACCCTATCCCCGTACACACAGTCCGTGCGCTGGGGTCATGTACACCACATTTACTGACGACCCGCAGACCCCTCACACAATTGCTGTGCAACTGCCTGGCACACAAACTCACAAGCTTTTCCAGCAGAGATGCAGAGGGAACCTGGTTGCTGGTAATCCGCACATTAAGCTCCCAATCCTGAAACCTGAATTGAAGCACATTTCTTTCTCTCCGATGGTCATTCCCCCCACAGACACTCATCATCTCACTACTCCTAGCACTGTGAATCACGACCTCTAGGGCACACTTTGATCTAATCCTGCTCTATACGCTTGCGTGACAGGTATTTCTCAGAAGTTAACTAACACCCGGCGAGTCACGGAGTCCACCCATAGCCCCTGACGCCATGACCTCCAGGGCAGACCTGAACCTGCTCTCTGCTATAGGCTTGTTCACTCAGGGGATCAGTACTGGAGCTAACGCCTGTGAGCCCAGCACACCCTCCGCCGCCTGCTCAGCTTTGGACCTGCTCATGGATCACAGGCATGTTTACTATGTTATATTGACATTTTTCAATAAATGCATAGCAAAATATAATCATAACCATTAAGTTCATATTTTCAAGTCCACATCTTGGCATCTCACCACCTCAGGACACTTTCTCAGGCGCCAGGCGAGTGTGACTTGGGCCTCCATTTTGTACACCCAGTGATGAATACATTCTGGACCTTGACTGACAGTTCGCAAAACCCGATTTTCATAAACAACCAGGAACACGATCTTACACCGGGTCTGATGTCTGCTCAGTCTGGACCTCTCCGCTGCCTGTCCATGTCAGGCCATGGTGGGGCGCACCCACCTGGAGCTCTTAGGCTTGTAGTTGCATCGTCTCTGGCGCTCCTCCTGAGAGGGCACCAGGAGCACATCTCTCTGCTCTGTGGCACCTCCAACATGCCCCTCCTTCAGAGACCGTGGTAGCAGGCTCCTGCTGATCAGATGGTTGCCCACAGCAACAGGCGCCCACGCAGAGTTCCCCAACACTTGGCCTCTTCAGAAGTGGACACATTCCTTGCTGGTCGACATGGCCCCGGCACAGGGACCCAGTCATGCAGTAGTCCACCTGCAAACAACCGCCACACACCCATTCCAGGGCTGGTTAGCTTGACAGCCAACCACCTGTTCTGCCTATTCTCTGGACATACCAGCAAGCAAGACCATGCTTGGATCGTGGTAAGATCCAACTTTCCAGGACTCTGTTTCTGGTTGGAGATAACTTTTATCGCCTCCTGTGCTGCTCCCCACTCTGCTGGGAGCTTTTCTGATTCTCTCTCTCGCTGGTTGGCAGCCATTTACTCCATTTCTTTGTATAGCTTTAAATGTCCTCATAACTGCATAGCAAACTGCTGGGCCACACTTTATTCATCCTCGTGTTGCTGGCGTTTGCCTGCACCAACTGGGGCAGCAGCTCCTCCATGGCAAAACAAAAATTTTCAGCACCAGCAACAACAGTCTTTTAGACAGCACCGTCTCTGACTGGTTTGTCCCACTGTCTCTCCAGAGACGCATCTCCTGTGCACTGAGACCTTCCCAACACAGGCAACAGTCTGTAAGACGCCATCATGGACCGCCTAGGGGTAATTAGCACTCGGATCGCCGTCGTTTTTTGGTAAACGGATCATGGCCCTCCAAAACAGTGATTCTGTTTGAAATGGCCGCAGCCAGTTTTTTATGAGGCATAGTTAGACATATATCGAATCAAAAAAATAAAATCTCGGCGTCCCTGGCCACTAACATACAATCTTCAGATCCTCTCTTACAGTCGGCCTCGCGTATCGCCGAGCACCATCAATACTTTAACCCACTAGCTGGGGTCAGGCCTTCATTCCAATCTCCGGGGAACCAGAGCCTCACTCCAGCTCATGCCACTGCTCCAACTCTCAGGCAGCAAGACGCAACAACGCCCCCCCGATCATCGGAGTAGAGGTCCTTTAATAGATCTCCAGAAACCTACCCAATACCTGGGCTGGACCATAGGCCACCATGGAATGTGGAACAACCACCGCCCACCCCAATCTTGCAGTTGTTTCCGGGAAAGGCCAGCCCTTAGTGGCAGGCAGCATCAGCCATGCTAGGTACATAGGGTCAGCCACCTAATGCCGCCTGACACTGACAATACCTGGCTTCCCCCAACGACGACCTGGCTCTCGGTTGCACTATGCCACCTAGTGGCAGAACATGGGCGACCAGACCCCATGGTCCACACTCCACTATATATAGATAATATATATTATAAAATATATATATATATATAGTAATATATATAAATAAATATATATATAAATAAAAGGTTGCGTTATATATATATATGAGTATAACTGTGCTAACAATGACAAATGAGCTCTCACACTAACCCCAATTCTTACCCCAAACCCTCAATACTAACACCTAACTATAATTCTGCTAGCTGTACACCTAATCCCCAATTCCTAACCCCTTACTCAATGCCCCGGTTCCTTAGACCTAATTCCAACCTTCACACTACCCCCCTAAACTGTAAATCCATATCCTAGACCCATAACCCTCCAGCCATGGTTAAGACCCGTAGAATACTAACCTGAAAACATTACCCTTTACCACAACACCAACACCAATTATGGCATTCTGGTTAGGACAATCTTTTTTCATATTGTTGCAAAGCCTTAGCTTAGAGTGAATCGGTATTTGTGGTAAGTTCGTTCTCATGATAAACCACAACCAGAGCACCTATCGTATAACATTAATGCACCAAATAGTAGGATTTTTTTTTTTATTATTTTGTAACATTTTTAAATTGCAAAAGTGTAGATAGCGTACCCTCGTAATAACACCATAACGACAGCATGAGCTTTTATGTAGCTGTTTTTGTTTATGAAATGGATACAATGTAACGATTGACAAGTTCAAGGTTTCCATAAAAAGCAATGAATAATTTTCGATGACTAGTAGCAGGAATGCATTGTGTTATTTTTCATGCTCGATCCTCTTAAACCTGAAATGTATAAATTACAAACCCATTTAAAGCAACAAAAATTTTCATCTAATCATCTCCAAATATAAAAAAAGTGGATCCCGGAACCGTTGATGGTAGTCTTTGTGTGGAGGCAGCAACCTCCAGGATTGACTGAACGGCAACAATCATCGTCTGATGACTGTCATTGTCAAATAAAGAAATGAACGTCATTGCGAGTGTGGGGAGCGCGGAGGATGATTTTGATGGACTGGAGAAAAGTAAATGGAGTCCTATTCAAATTGGAGAAATTACACAAACAGGTCCGTTTTAAATTTACACAATGTTATAATTTTTTGTCAAATTTCAAATTTGCTAAGTATTGCGGCAGGAAAGTTGAATGAAATTATTAGCGATAGGAAAATCATTCTAGTTAGTCCAATCAAACCCTGAAACTTTAATAGAAATAGCCGCCCATTTTGATTGAGTGCGATATCAATGACTGATCTCGGGTTTTAAGTGAGAAAGAAAATTGCAAACCTTCTACACCCCGGGCTCTGAATGAAGTGCAAATTTCACTTCAATTTCATTTGGCTGTCAGGGGCTGCCTAATGTTACCCCAAACAATTTACCTTCCAAGAAAAATAAGTACGCTCTGAAGTACTTAACATTTTTTTTTATATTTTTGCAAGGTTAAACGACGGCTTCGGATCCGGGCTCTCATGCACTTCTGTTCAGCTTTGGGGAGTCAATGGGAAAAAAATAGGGTCAAATGAAAGACTTTTTGAAAGAAATACAAGAGCAATTTTTGAAAAATAAAATATTATTCATGATCATTGGTGCATTATACTTCATATAAGCCGCACTATATCTCTTTATGCTTCTCATGTCATAGGCAATGTGGAATCCATTTTTAATTTATTCATTTATTTATTTTTTTGTAAATTGTTGTGCAAATTGAACCTGAATCCAAATACTACGGTTTGGGATGGACCAAACTGATTTTTTGAAAAATTGCTAAAAAAATAAATAAAAAAGAAAATTCAGCCATAACTGTAACCCAAACCCTAAATTGGAATTAAGATTAGGGTTTTTTAATCCTTTGTAGAAGCAGATATTTTTCGATTTTTCTTTTCTGTTTTTTCCTTACTTTCCTCCAAAAGCCATAACTTTTAATTTTTTGGGGGTTTTACAGAGGCAATGAAATTACATTTATTTTTTTCATTGCTTATTTTTATATAGTAGCTAGTAAAAGTTTTTTTTACTTTTTTAAAGTATTAAGTGTTACTTTTTTTATATTCACTTGAGCAAAAATTGCCTTAAAAAAATGAAATCAAAATAAAAATTGCCATTTTCAGATCAGGCGGTGCTGCAAACTCCCCCCCCCCCACCCTGTTCGGCGCGAGCTCTCGAACACACAGCGTAATTGCGGGGAACTTAGCCAAAGTCTAATGTGATCTGAAGTTCCTCAGTTTGGGTCACCCAGAATTGATTCTTGGCAAAAACCGTAAAAAAAAAACAGCTATCATAACCCTAAACTGGGATTTGAGTTGTTCAAATGGTTTAGGAGGTTAATTTACCGATCTGGACATTGTCATCGTGATCTCACTTAGGGTCCAACGTCCTGGTTTACTTCACCATAGCTGCAATGTTTTGGTTACTGAAAGTGATGCTGAATGTTGCGTCCAATGTCACTTTCGGTTACTTCTAAGTAGGTGCAATGTTGTCTTTACTGCGGTGACTTTACATAGCTGCATGCTTAGAAATGGCTCAACAAAGATAAATGGATGGGAAAATACCTCCCTCCTCTCTTCATCCACATTTTTCCCACCCTTGGTTGAACTTGATGGACCTATGTCTTTTTCCAACCGTACTCACCTTATTAATATGTAAGATGTGGATGAAGGGAGGGGCAGCGGGAATTTTTTAGCTTTGTTTCCCTCTCACTTTGGACCCCATAAGTCAAGAACCAATCTGCTCTAAAGAAGATTTCATTCCTGATCCCAGAATTCCCATCAGACGGGATCTTCATTCTAATAATATTTTATCCGGCTCCATAAGTATTAGTAAATTTATTATAGTAAGTGGTTATCTAAGCCTTTCTGAAACCCTCACCTGTTCTGCCCGATGTTCAGCTCCTCAAGCAGCGATTACACAGAGTCACAGTTCTCATGGTGGAGAAGGATTTCCTCCTCTTGAGATTGAATCCTTTTTTCTCCAGACGGAGGGAGCGCCCCCTTTTGTCTTTTGAGTGGGTTTTACATGACATAACTTTTGCCTATACTTTCTATAGGGGCCATTTATAGACTTACTAAGATGCTTTATTCCCCCTATCCATTGGATGGATATCAGACCAGAAGTTACACCACAATGGAAGCAACGAGTTGCCTGAAAAGTACATTAACACTCTAAAATAGTGTTGCCAAACTCCTTTTTACTGAGGGCTACATCTGTATTATAGTTGCCCCTGAAGGGTCTAAAGGGTGGCAGTGTTTCAAGGGTAGGGGTGTCGGAGCTGTGCCACCGCATGTGAGTTGCTGAACAGAGCCATGGGGAGTTGCGCCCCGGAGCTTCAAGTCCAAGATGGCACCTGCTACATGTGCTGGTGCCGCCACCTCTGCCAAGCACTGGCTGCATGCACTGGGAAAGTGTGTAGCAGGTCCTTCTGCATCCAGACCATGTCCATCTCTGCTCACTGTCTCTAAGCTCTTGTAGGCCATATAAAACAACATGGCGGGCCAGATCCACCCATGGGCCTTGTGTTTAACACCAAACCTCCAAAACAACCCTAACACTAACCCCAACATAGGAATACAATAAAGGATATGGATAAGGATATAGAAAAAATTTGAGCTTGAGTCGTTCTACACCTGAATTTTGTCAAAAGTTTGGTTAAACCTACGTTATACCAAACATGGCCCCATTCAAGCACCACTACACACCATGATTAGGCCTGGTTCACATATCTGTTGCATGTTCCATCAGGAATGAGCAAGCTGCGCTATTGTTTCCTTCTAAATAACAGACACCACAGAGGATAGCCGGCGGGTGCTGTGGGTGTCCATCAGGAAACGGATTCCTATGGGTCAGTATTCACATCTGCGGACCTTCAGAACTTCTGATACAGATATGAACAAAGCCTTGCAGTATGTTCACACGGCGTCTTGGATACGTTTTTGCAATACGTAAAATGCAATGCATTAAACACATACAAAAACGTAAAGTGTGTTAGTTTTTGGATACGTTTTCTGGACTTCAAACACATATCCCTATTATTTCTATGGGCTTTGCAACGCATAAAACGGATCAAGAATTGACATCATTGAACACAATCGTCTAACGCAATGCAAAAACGTATGTAAAATCAACGATATGTGTGTCGAAGATAGGTCTGTTTATGTGCAAAGCTGTGAGTAGCTTAGAGGTAAAGCTTTTACCCTACAGCATCAATTGGTCCCTCGTTCAAATCCCTGCAGGAACGCAAATCTATGGAAATTTTATTTTTCTCTTAACAAAGCACATACCTCATTGAAGTTTTTTTTTTTAAATGATTTATTTGCACAGTTTGACTAATTACTAAGGAGCACAGAGGACGGAAGTAGAATGACAGCACCTGGAGTTGAACACTCGCTCAGCAGTGAGTGTGTGTGATTACAAAGGATACAAGATGAACGGGATTAGACTTGAAGCTACCTGAGATGAAACACTTTCGCTCATGCAGCGAGTGTGTGTGATTGGGGGGGGGGGGGGGGGGGGGGGGGGGGGGGGGGGGGGGGGGTACGTAAGAAGTAAAGAGGACCGGAGTAGAAATGACAAGGCAGCACCTGGGTTTGAACACTCGCTAAGCAGTAAGTGTGTGTGATTACTAAGGAGCACAGAGGACAGGAGTAGAGTGACAGCACCTGGGGTTGAACACTCGATCAGCAGTGAGTGTGTGTGATTACTAAGAAGTACAGAGGACGGGAGTAGGATTACAGCACCCGGGGTTTGAACACTCAGTAGCTGTCTGAGAGGAGAGGTGATGTCTGAACATTGCGACCAGTGACTGAGGAGCTCTCACCCCTGGTCGTAACCCATGGAGATGATCTGCTAAACATGGATCACTAAAGGAGGCAGCTAAAACCAAAAAAACGTTGCAGAATTTATAATAATGATGAACTGGTGAAAAAGTTTGTTATTTATTTTGCACGTGTTTACTCACGTCAATATTTTACTTTGTGGCAAATCCTTTTAAATACATCTAGTGAATCCCATTATATAGGTATTATAACGAACCTACCAAAAACATATTTAGCAAACCCTGTGTGAATGTACCCTTGCAGTAACAAAAAATGTTTGCACCTTCCGAGCCCATACACAATGTGGCAATCATGAAGGAGAACTGGCGCCGCTTCGTATAACTCAATTTACACATCAAACCATACAATGTAGCAATCCTCACCATACACGATACAATGTCCAAGTTAACATTTTCTTTATTCGTGATAAAAACACGGTTAATTGAAAATCACCTTACTGTTTTCTATTTTACATCTGCTGGAAGAAAAAAAAGACTAATTGACCCGTCGCGACTATGACCGTCCATGCTAGTTAGCAAACGTATAAAAATAACGATAAAAGATGTATCAAATGTTTATTTGGTCAGCGTATACCATAATTAAACGTCCTTAACCCCTCAGAAACATGTTAGGCCGAGTTAGGGAGACCACATAATATAGGTTGGTAGGCACCAGATAAAGTAGGTAGGCCTTGTCATAGACCCCAGTAGGTAGGCCAGATTGGTCCCTAGGTAGTAGGCAGTCTCAGTTTAGGCATATCAGGCTCACCTGTACTTCCTGGATCTCCCATTGAAATTAATGACAGTGACGGGCGTATGCGCTAGCCCACATCCTTATTAAGAACAGGAATTCAGTTTCCTGTTACTAGAGACAGGTGGTGACCCATGGCCCCTATTCCGACACTAATCGGCTTATCCAAGTGATAAGGAATCATCAATGTTCATGATGGCAAAATCTCCATTAGCTTGCATCGCTATTCTCTGAACAATCCTATCAATACATTATCTCTTTAAGATGTAAAAATCCTACTTAAAAAAACTAAATAAAATAATTGGTGTGTGCAATAATCTGAAAACAATTCTGTAAGTAGCAAAATGTCGCTGGGTGAGTCGACTGTAAACTGTAAATGTAAATTGGTGGAAATGTCAGCGGAACATGAACTGTTCGGTTTAAAGTCTTCGACGCGAGTTCAAATATATTTAAATATACAAATCAGTTGTGGATTATTTTATGATTTTTGCATTTGATTTTTCTGCTTTATTTGCTATAATTACAATGCAGTCCGGCGTCGGATTCAAGGTCAGAGTCTCGCGGACGCAGCTCGATGCTAATCAGATTTATAGACACAAAACTGTAGAGACTCATCCCAAAGGTTATTCCCAGGAAGTTCTCCCCGCACCGTGACAAGAAGAACATTCACATCCGGAACTTTGTCTCCAGAGGAAATGTTTAACTTCAGTGAGAAAAAAAATCAATACCTAAGATTTGTGTCAAAAAAAAAAAAAAAAAAAAAAAAAAAAAAAAAAAAAAAAAAAATTTTTATAAAAAAAAAACAAAAAAAGAAAGAAGAAGCAAAAAAAAAAAAAAATAAAAAAAACAAAATAAAAAAAAAAAAAAAGTAAAATGTTTTATTATAAGGTCAAAAAAAAAAAAAAAAAAAAAAAAAAAAAAAAAAAAAAAAAAAAAAAAAAAAAAAAAAAAAAAAAGAACAAAAAAAAAAAAAAAAAAAAAAAAACAAAAAAAAAAAAAAGAGACAAAACTCAAAAAAAAACAAATAAAAAAAAAACAAAAAAAGAAAAAAAAAAAAAAAAAAAAAAATTCTAACATAAATATAATAAAATAAAAAAAAAAAAAAAAAAAAAAAAAAAAGACGTTGTTGACATTAGTTAAATCAAGAAACAGACTTGCAAGCTTTTATTAGACCGGCCCATGATTTTCCCCAAACCTCTGCTTTGCTTTCATACATTAGTAAATCTCATGATTGAGTGTAACACAGTGCTCATAGGAAAGCCGGCTCTGAAACATAGGACTTTAACAAGCCGACAAGGACATAAACAGCTGCTCACTAAGATAGTACTTGCGAATTGGCTTTTTCGTTGAAAATTTCAGGATAACATAAATTCTTGTTTTTTCGTTTTTATTAAATGTACTAAATGCCCCGTCTCCACCCCTGAAGATGCCGTACATGCCCAATCTCTCCCCTGTAGATGCAGTATATTCCCCGTCTCGCACTCCCCTTTAGAATGCGTTAAATGCCCAAGCTCTCCCCTTTATAGCAGTAAAATCCCCATCTCACCCCTGTATTGCAGTAAATGCCCCGTCACTCCCCTGAAGATTTAGTATATTGCCTTCCATTCATCCGTAGATCGAGTGGCAGTTGAGAGCCCCTTCTCACCCCTGAAAGGCTAGTAAATGCCCCGTCTCCTCCCCTGTAGAGGCAATAAAGCTACCGTCCTCCCCTGTTAAGAAGCAGTAAAATGCCCCATCTCCACCCTGTAGATGCAGTATTAAGCCACCGTCACTCTCCCCTTGGTAGAGGCATTAAATGCCCCATCTCCCCCTGTAGAGTCAGTAAACGCCCCGTCTCTGCCTGTATATGCAAGTACACGTCCCCGTCCTCCACTATAGAGTCAGTTAAATATCCCGTCTCTCCCCTGAAGCAGTAGTGCGGAAGAGTAGAACTCCAGCCTTCTCAGTACACAGTCAAGACCTAGGGTAGCGCTTGTCCCTCCGTATGAGTGTTACCTCATTGGTAGCTTCCACTTGGCAATACTGGGTGGTTAACGCTCCTGTTACACCCCAGTGCCCTTTATCTGGCATTCTTTTTCAATCATTTTACTCAACTGCTGGAGGAAATGGTCTCTTACTTTGTTCTTTGTCCGTGCTCCAGAGCACCAAGTCCTCTTGAATAACCTACATCTGGTCAAGTTTTCCTGTACCTCCTTTACAATTTCAGAGGAATTTTTTTTACCACTAAATTTGTACAGACCTTCAAGATTTATTAGTATTTTTTAAAATCTAGAAAACACATATTAAAATAGGATGGAATATCCATCATATCTTTGTTTTCTCTTTTTTTCATTGTATTAAAAGGTTTGACCTCAATACAGTTATTGACTCTCTAGTTAAAGATTAAGCTGATGACGACATTTGTGGCCTGTGACTGTGAGGACGAGTAGTTTAAGACTGCTGGATGCAGGTTGCATAAATATCACTTAAGGAACAGATTTGGCGACGCTGTTCGTACTGAGATTCACGCGGTCCCGGACCCAGCGATGAACAGTCCTTACGGTCCGCAACTGACGATCCGCAGGCATTCGATAGTCGCCATCACTGAAGGAGCATCCTTCTCTCGTACCATCTACCTCCCATGTCCTACCGCCCCTCTTGCTACTCTTACCACCTTGAAATCTCCCCATGTTCAGAAATATCAATACAAATTTGAGAAGGTATGAAAGAGTTTTGGAAAGTCACTTATTAAAAGACGTCAAATCACCAGCTATTCTCAAAATCCCACAAAACAAACACAATTTTCTGTCACATACAAATAAAACTGCAAAGTAGATCTATCAACAAAGCAGGCCTTGCCAAAGTGAAAAAAACCACGTATCTGAAAATGAATTCTGGATAATAAAAGGTATTCTGCACCTATCAATTCAGCCTTTGGTGACTAAAAAATTGCTGTATTGGCGGAAGTCCTCACATTTAAGTTCAAGGTGCCTCATGAACAAAGCTGTATTGCACCAAAGTCAAAAACAACCTATCAGAAATGTATTCGATAACACAAGGTATTTTTTGGCACCTATCAACCTGTGCTGACTTGCTGATATCAAATTTAAGTTACAAGGTGTATATATCAACAAAGTAGAATGGGGCAAAATTGAAAATGTAACACCAATCTGAAATGTATACTGTTAATAAAAGTGGAGATTTGCATCTAACAAAGAGACCCATCAGTTACTAGAAAAATGTTTATCCTATAAGTTCACAGCGGGCGCCCATATCCATGCGGGGAAATATTTCAATAGCAAACTGTTTTATAATAAAAGCTATTGCAGTGCAATGTCTACACTAAGTCTTTGGTGAACATTAACCATTCTTCTTTATAGAGCTTGTCTGTGTTCGCCCCGCGGGCCCCCCTCCGCTCCTCCCCCGTGCTTTTACAGTCGGTAGATGCTCCTTTAAAATTCTCTACCAAAACTACATAAAATCTTCAAAATCCCTAAATCTAACTAAATTGGAAGATCACAGCTAATAGTAGAGGTTTCTCTGTGCAGAATAGACTAATTGCGCTGAGCTGTTGGCCACAAGCAGCAGCGCAGTCCCTATCCCTATGAGACCGCTGAGAGACACTGAGGCTGAAACAGAAACTTCTTTTCTACTGTAAAACGAGTCATGTGATTTTTCCAGACAATCGCAACCAACACAACCAGTCATGACGTCGCACACACATCCACCTGCTCAATTCTGTAAACTCAATTGCTGCCTGCCAAAATTACAGTAAGCGCCCGAAATAATGGCGCTATCTTAATAGATGATTCACAATTTGGGAACACTAGAATTACACATGATCTAAAAAAATCTGATCACCATAAAAACTGTGCCGATTTCACTTTGTCGATAATAATCGCTCAACACGCTATTATTTAAAAAAAAAAAAAAAGTTTTCCCTATTGTGTTTTGGCACATATCAAAATGTTGCTGCAATATACAATAAAATACAGATGCAGCGATCCTTTATGTATTTGAGTCGAGGTTGTAACTATTTAACCATTAAAAATAAATAAAAATTCACATTGCCTAATGAAAATAAACTCATAACATAGATTTCAAATGATAATAAAAACATAGGTAAGTATAAAATCTAAGTGGCTACAAGCAGATGCCCCTAAGGGATTAACAAATCACAAATCAAATCAGAATGCACTACCCCAATGCAACAGGATGATACAATTGTTGCAAGACCTAAATACAGGTGTTAATACGTTGAAACAATTAAATATGTTTAAAAGGGGACAAAACGTATAAAAATATCATCTAAAACCAGCTCCCAATCTCATTTGATGCCCTTTTGATTATAGATTGGTTCCCAATTTGTACATCCAAGTACATTTCTTTTCCTTTGTAGAGCTTCGGAACTTTTTTTCAACATCTTTATGAATCTGATCAATGCGGACTATTTAATCACTGAGAAATCTTGGTTATGGTTTTCAAAATGTTGTTTGGCTACACTTTGTCTGTTATCTACCGGTTAGTTGCAAGGCCTTTCTTCGTACTGGCTCTAAGGCCATTTAAACGGACGTGTTAGTGGGCAAATAGTTTGTCCCCTCAAATTGCATGCCACATAAACACTGCATGCCACAAAACCTTACTTCCGTTTTAATAGCTTTCAATCTTTATTTTAGGATATGACAGCTGAACAAACACCCCAACTGCACTGATCCGTTAAATATGAGAACTACACATCCCTCTTTTGTGGACTGACACATGTCTTATCCAATATTGGATATAACTTCCATTTAAATATCCAAGGTGTTTTTGTTTAACAAGTGCACCCATTATAAGCATCGTGTTTCAGATGCGAAACTCGAAGGGCTTTTATTGGGCTTTTATTGTATTAACCAGAGGGAGGCTAAAATCTCCCACCATAATTTTAATAATCGTTTTTTAAACCTTAAATCTGGAGTAAATCCTAGTTCTTAATCCCTACTGAAGCGCCGCATGTCCCCCACCTTTTATCTCCCTTGGTTGGGACAATCATCTATCAATATATCAATCCACTATCAATCTGATATCTAATCATATCTCATATCTATCTAACCTCCATATCTATATATCTATCTATCTATCCTATCTATCTATCAAATCCTAACTATTCTAACATCCATCTATCTATCTGATATCTATCTATCACCTATCTAACTATCAATCACAATATCTAACTATCTCATATCTATCTATCTATCAATCTATCTAACTAACTATCTATCTATCATCTATCTATCAAACTATCATGCCATCTATCTATCTGATATCATCTATCCTCATAGCTGAACTATCAATCTCAAATCTATCTAATCACATATCGTATCTATCTCATTTCTATCTATCTAACTATTTATCTATCTATCCATCTATCTATCATCAATCTATCATCTATCTATCTCTTATCTATCTATCTATCTATCTATCTATCTCATATCTATCTATCCTATCTATCTATCTCATATCTATCTATCTATTTCCTATCTATCCCTACTCATCTCATATCTATGCAATATATAGAAAGAAACAATTTATCCCACTTATCTGCCATGAAGATTAAACCCTCATAACACAACACTGATACCTGGTGGAACAATGGGCTCCTGTCAGAGTGGGGAAGCGGGTAAATGTTCAGTGTCCATACCGTCTTGATGTATGTTGTTTTGGAAGCATGTATTAAATCGGGCAAATCTTAGGACCTGAAGCATTCTGACCATGAACAAACTGAGACTTCTAAGATGACAGGTTGCAGTATCGTCTCCAGATCGACATTCATTGTGGTATGTCCGAGTGAGGTATAAGGTGGTTAGTACCAACCCTAGTTTCTAGGGATAACAGCTAAGTGACCGGAGACATGGCTGCAGGGTCATGAGGTGCCCAATGGTCGATTGATGTTTGGGGGGTGCAGGCTAGTCCCACTGGTCCGATCCCACAGAAGAGATCCTGGAGCAGAAAATATGGAAATGGTTCCTGCTGACAATGATAGGAAGGTGCCCAGACACAATAGCTGCTTATTGGGCCCCAGAGCTGCAGACCGGTCACAGGGCCCATGCTGAACCCTGTCTATCACCATATGTGAGTTCAATGGGCATCAGACTGGAGCAATGGAAGAAGGTTGCCTGCTCTGATGAATTACTTACCTGGGGGAAGAGATGGAGCCAGGATGCATTATGGGAAGAAGACATGGTTGTGAAAGTGATGGACAATGTTCTGCCCTGGGGTCCTGGCATCATGTGGACTGCCGGGTGTGTCACTTACCTGGGGAAGAGATGGAGCCAGGAAGCATTATGGGAAGAAGACAAGATGGCGGAGGCAGTGTGATGGACAATGTTCTGCCCTGGGGTCCTGGCATCAGGTTGAGAGGGCGGGTGCGTCCACATACTGGGGAAGAGATATATCCAGATGAACATGTGAAGAATACATGGTGTAAAAGTTGTTCTTCCTGGGGGTCCTAGCATCATGTGGATGGGCAGGTATATCATTTACCTGCCTGGGGAAGAGATGATACCAGGATGCATCATGGGAAGAAAACAAGGTGGCAAAAGGGATGGACAATGTTGTCCCAAGGGTCTCTGGCATCATGTGGATGGGCGGGTACGTCACTTACCTGTTGAAGAGATGGGGGCCAGGGTGCATCATGGGAAGAAGACATGGTGGCGAAAATGATGGACAATGTTCTGCCCTGGGAGTCCTGGCATCATGTGGATTGGCGGGTACATCACTTACCTGGGGAAGAGATGGAGCCAGGGTGCATCATGGGAAGAATACAAGATGGTGGAGGCAGTGTGAGGGACAATGTTCTTCCCCGGGGTCCTGGCATCATGTAGATGGGCGGGTACGTCACTTACCTGGGGAAGAGTTGGAGCCAGGGTGCATTATGGGAAGAAGACAAAATGGCAAAAGGGATGTACCAAGTTTCTGCCCGGGGTTTCTGGCATATTTGGAGCAGGCGTGTATGTCTCTTTTCCAGGAAAAAATGCATCATGGGTTAGAAGACAAGATGGCGGAGGCATGAGTGTTTGGACATGCTTACAGGACTCAAAGTTTCCAGGAAATGACAAAAAAACGGTGGGAAGTTTGATGAAATGAATATTAGTGTGATGAGCAAAGAACACTGCCCTGACCTTAGCACATTGAATCTGCTGTGACCTGAAGGGGGCGCTGCTCGCAATTATTCCACACATATTGATTACCTGAAACATATCTGCCGGAAAGAAGTGTCCAAAACTCCTCTTCAATACTGTGCACACATATCTTGCAGCTACATGAATCATTTACTGAAGGTGAATTTTACTGTGAATTCTTACTCATCAGCAATAAAACATTGAGCAATCATCCACAGTGCAGGGAGAAAAAAGTTAGTGAACCCTTTGGGATTACATCTATTTCTGCATTGATTGCTCATAAAATGTAGTCGAAATGTCATCTACAGATGAAGCAAAGGTAAACGTAACAGATACTGTAGCATCATATCAGGGCTCAATAAGTTATCGGAACTATGTCAATGCTTTTTAATAATGGCTTTTCTTGTGATCTAAGATCAGATAGCACAGAAAGCTGCTGATGTCACCACCATGCTACATTCCTATGTCACAATTATAGACATAAAATATAACTGATAACACATAGACAGTTTATGTTCTGCTTATGTTGTTGAGCATATTGAGTAAACATCTACAGAACAGGGAGAAAAGGTAAGCGATCCCTTTTGAGTGACAGACATTTCTGCATTGATTGCTAATATAACGTCCTATTGATTGGATATAAAACTGTTACTAAATAATCACAAAAAGTGTACTAAACTAAAAAATACACATACATGTCCTGTTGATAGTGTAGTTTGTCCTGTTTGTGTCTTTTATTGAGCACATTGGGGCACATTTATCAGTATTACAATGCGCCGCATGTATCATAGGGCCACATGTATGAAAACTGTCTAGGTCTAAAACTCATTTGGTTGCCTACAGCAACCAATCAGAGTCCCCCTTTAATTTCATATAGTGTGGCTCTGTGAAAATGAGTAGGGACGCACTGTTTGGTTTAGCTACGGGCAACAAAGTAGTTTTTAGACCCAGACATTTTTTCATACCATGTGGTCCCCACAGATGTTTATAAAATGATGTGGCAGATTAGAAATGTTTGGTCTAACTTTGTACCACCATGAAGTTTACGCCATGCCCCTTTTCAATTAAACCCCACTCCTTTTAACGAGGCCACGCCCCTTTGTCGGACGAGACACAGAAACTGGAAACTGTCTAAAACACATAGTAAATGTGGTATAAAGCTTGTACTCCATCATGTTTGGCGCAAATTGTGCCAGAAATCTGCAATGATAAACGTGCCACATTGAGTAAAATTAACAGTGCGGGGAGAATAGGAAAGTGAACATCTGTATTAGTGACTCCACCAAAAGAACTAGGGGCGACACGTATGAACGGGGCTGCGGCAGTTTTCTGTTGTGCTTTGAGCCAAAAAACCTGTCACAGCCCCTGTCCGACAGATGCATGGACTGTCCTGTGCTAAAAGCCGGCACATGCTGCGTCAGATGCAACACTTTTGTATTTGCCAATTTTACGGGGCTTGTGTTTCGCCAGATTCACCGAGACTTTTTGTGTCACTTCTTCATATAAATGTGTCTCACGACGGCACAACTTGCTGTGAGACACTTTCATACTGATGAATGCGAGAAGTACGACTGTCAAGGCAGTGCCACCTCTCTGACATGTCTCCTCCACTCGGCCACTGCTGGGACACCCTTACAGGGTGTGGGATGTTTTCTCCTGCACCATCGCTCGGCAGGATTTTCATATATGCTCATTGATGCCTGTACCCTACCTCAGCGGCTCAGTCTATGTACCCAATCTTCATCCGTTGTGAATTGGTATACGTGAGTATACGTGTTGCAGCCGCGTGAGGTATTTTGTTTTTTGTGCACCAGTTACATCCTTATTGCACACCTTTTCCTTTATGGTCTTGTTGTTCCTAATCATCCCCTGATGCGATCCCCTGTGGAGAATCGAAACATGTTGGTTGAATGGACCTGTATGATAGAAATAAGGGAATTACTTGCAGGGTCAGGCTCCTGCCAGGACCGCCCTTATCAGGGCGACTTTCCTGTTTGTATATTCAGGTTAGGGTCTAATAGTTTCCCCTTCCTAGGGCTTTATAGGGATACGTGTATATTCACTAATCCCCTAGTCCCACATGTGTGTCCTTTATTATTTGAGTGACTCTGTTTCTTTCACTCTCTTTGTAAATATATTTTGGAGGCTGCTGCGTTTGCATTAGTATGCTTTTTTATAATTCTATACATATTAAAAGTTATATTTTAAGGCCATTTTTTCCTCTCTGTGGTTTCTTCTCTCTGACATGTCCCCCAAAATTCCCTCTTAATATTGAATAATTTTAACGTGCACTCCATAGAAACCATTTCCATGGATGAAAATAGTTGCAAACAGAGTGGGTAATCAGCATTTTAGTAAAGAAGGGGGGGGGGGGGGATCATGGGTTCACTAGTTTTTCTCCCTCACTTGTGGATGTTTACTCAAGGCCACCCAAAAAAAAAGAAAAAAAAAATGGTATGAAAATGTTTATGGTCTAAAGATTTCTCGTTGCTGCCATAGCAACCTAACAGAGCGCCTTTTTCCAGAGCACTATATGAAATGAGAGGGGCGCTCTGATTGCTTGCTTTGGGCTCTGAAAGGTTAGTTATGGACAACAAAGTGAGTTTTAGACCTAGACAGTTTTCATACATGTGGCCCAATGTGTTTAATAAAACATGAACAGTGCACACTTTCTGCAGGTAATTGTAACTGATGGGTTATAGTTAATAACATTCAAGAGCTCACTTACTGTTTCTTCCTGCACTGTGGATATTTACTCAGTGAGCGTAATAAAAGAGATTAACAGTCAAATTTATTAGTGTTAGTTACAATTGTTTGTTTTCTGACTTAAAGGGTTTAGTCTCACCATGCTGTTTCAGATCCACAAGCAGTTTTACATTCATGCATCCCATCTCTTCCTGGTCAGCCTGTGGGTGGTTCTATAGCAGTAATAAACATATCAGCTCTGTATTCACAGCACTTCTAATTACACTGACATGAGAATGGAGATCTTATCTATAGTGCAGAGAGCTCAAAGTAAACAAGTAATTAGAGATAATTAGTTGATAGAAATAACACACTCTGTTCTCAAGTTGCCAGCATCCTGTGTGCTGACCTGTAGTGACGTCACCGAGTGAGTGTTCAACCCAAGGTGCTGTCATTCTTCTCCTGTCCTCTGTAATACTTAGTAATCACACACACTCACTGCTGAGCGAGTGTTCAACCCCAGGTGCTGTCACTCCAATCCCATGATCTGTAATTAGTCAAACAGTGCAAATAAATAGAAGAAAAAGGAAACCTCAATCAGTTATGTGTATTGAGAAATAAAATCAACATGCTTGTTTTCTGCAGGAACCTAGGACCCCTATGCTGAAAGGCAGGAGTGCTAACCACTCAGCTAGATTTCGCAGATAAGGCAAAGAGCAGAAAGAGAAAGGGAAAGCAAGATGGTAACCATAGAAGTCTACGTGCAGATAAAAGCTCTCTTTTCTCCTCAACAAAGCAATATATTTGGAAAAAGTCTTCAATTACCTGTCCCTACACGTTGACAGCTGAACTTTGTAATGAGAAAACCGTTTTAAAGGGAACCTTTCACATTGAACATGCTATCTGATCTGCCAGAATCATATAACAAAGCAGGAATATCTCAGTAGATTGATATATAATTTTGTAGGTAAAGAGTCCATGATTGGCAGCCTCCCTTGTAATAGTCTGCATATAGAGATAGCTGTCAATCACTGACAGCATCGCCCACTGGACTAATTAACCCAGAATAAGCAGAGACTTAAATTGATAAAATTCAAGTTCTACTGAATCTTTCCCCAGATTCAGCTCCTCTCGCTCTATAACATACTACCAGCAGATCCAATAACATGTTCAATGTGACAGGCTCCTTTTGAAGGGATTTTTGCCATGAAGTAACATTGATATAAGAAGTTTGCAAATTAAATAAAAAACATTTTCACCCTTCATCATTATTAATAATTCTGTACCATTTTTTTTTTTAGCTGCTCCCTTAGTGATCCATAGTGTTCAGCTCGTCTCCAGGGCATATGACCAATGACGGGGGAGGTTTCCCCTGCATCCTACCGCCCCTGCTCAGAACATCTCCTTTTATTTCACGCAAAGGAACTCTACTCGATCTATTCTTCCTGTAATCCACACAATCATGCTGAATGTTCAACCCCAGGTCTTCATTCTACTCCTGTTCTCCTTTGTAATCCACACACTCACTGCTGACAATGTTTAACCCAGGTCTGTCATTCTACTCCCTCCTCTGTACTCCTTAGTAATCACAAAATCATGTGAGCGAAATTTCAACCCCCGGTGCTGTCATTCTCTCCCGTCCTCTGTCTCCTTAGTAATCACACACCACTCACTGGGTGAGCGAGTGTTTCAACCCCAGATGCTGTCATTCTACTCCCCTCGTACTCCTTAGTAATCCACATCACACTCACTGTGAGCGAGTGTTCAACCCCAGGTGCTGTCATTCTTTCTCCCCTCTGTACTCCTTAGTAATCACACACACTCCCCTGCTGAGCGAGTGTTCCCAACCCCAGATGCTGTCATTCTATCCTGTCTCTGATCCTTACTAACACCCCAACTCGCTGGGGATAGTGTTCAACCCAGGTGCTGTCATTCTACTCCCCTCTGTCTCCTTAGTAATCACACACAAATCACTGCAGCGAGTGTTCAACCCCCAGTCTGTCATTCTACTCCTGTTCTCCTTATAATCACAACAACCCCCTGAGAGCGAGTGTACAAACCCCGGTACTGTCATTCTACTCCCCCTCTGTCCTCCTTAGTAATCACACACACTCACTGCTGAGCGAGTGTTCAACCCCAGATGCTGTAATTCTACTCCGTCCTCTTGCCTCCTTATAATCAAACACACTCCTGCTGGCAGAGTGTTCAAAACCCCCGGTGCTGTCATTCTAACTCCCCTCCTCTGTACTCCTTATAATCCACACACACTCGCTGCTGAGCGAGTGTACACCCCCAGGTGCTGTCACTCTACTCCCTCTCTGTAATTCCCTTTGTAATCACACACACTCATCTGAGCGAGTGTTCAACCCCAGGTGCTGTCATTCTACTCCCGTCCTCTGTAATCACACACAATCAACTGTGACGGTGTTAAACCCCCGGTGCAGTCATTCTACTCCCTCCTCTGACTCTTATTAATCACACACACTCCTGCTGAGGAGTGTTCAACCCCCGGTTCTTCATTCTACTTCCCATCCTCTGTACTCCTTAGTAAATCACATACACTCACTGCTGAGCAAGTGTTCAACCCAGTTCTGTCATTCTACTCCAGTCCTCTGTACTCCTTAGTAATCACACACACTCACTGCTGAGCAAGTGTTCAACCCCAGGTGCTGTCACTCTAATCCTGTCCTCTGTACTCCTTAGTAATCACACACACTCACTGTGGAGGGAGTTTTCAACACCAGATGATGTCACTCTAATCTGTCCTCTGTACTCTGTAATTAGTCAAACAGTGCAAATAAATAGAAGAAAAGGGAAACCTCAATCAGTTATGTGTATTGAGAAATAAATCAACATGCTTGGTTCCTGCAGGCACCTTGGGCCCCTTTGCTGAAAGGCAGGAGTGCTAACCACTCAGCTACATTGTAGCTCTTAACATAAACATACCTTTGTTTGACTAGAGTGAGCACACTTTAGTGAAAGGCATGGTGATGTCAAGCCTGCTTGGCCACATGATGCAGTTCTAACAAATCATTTACCCCTACCCCCTTTTTGAACACACTGAAAGCTGTAGCTGTACAAAACAAGCCTGCAATGCCTTCATGGTAAAGCCCCTTTAAATACAACCAAACCACATATTTTTAGCAATTAACGTAGAAATGTAATTAATTCCAAAACGTTCACTTACTTTGGCTCCCAGCTGTATAGATTTCCTTTTGTTTATTATAATATTCATTTGCTGTTATGTGAGTGAAAAACTTAATTTTATTACATATTTTAATTGAATCACATTTATTAGCAGAGTCTGGTTGCAAAATTTTCATTCCATGTAATTATTGTATTTGTTAATTTTCATGACATTAAAATATTTCTTACAGTTCATCTTATAAGATTTACAGGATTATCTCTATTAGTTACATATTATTATAATTTATGGTTTTGATTGGTAAAATTAAAAAATAACTTTCATGATATTGATATCTCTTACGTTTTCTTAAAAAGAAATGGCTTTAAAAAGTCCGGGGGGTTTTTGGCGGGGTCTTCTGGGGGCCCCCGGGGTGCCAATGGTTTTAAAACACATGGTGGGTTTGCCGAAGTGGCAACCCCAGGTAAAGCCGTAAACCTTGGGGACAGTCCCCGGATTTAAACAGGGGCGCCAGGTATCAAAAGGTTTATTAGCAACAGTTTCCCAAAGGCAAAGGGGTTCAGCAGGAAAAGGGAAAAGGACAGGATAAACCCTAAGGGTAAAAGCACCCAAATTTCCCGCCAAAAGGGGGTTTAAGCTCAATGCAGGACAAACAAAAAACAAAAAAAATGAAACCCGGGCAAAAGGGAGGAATTCCTTTTGAAGGCAGGGGGTCAAAAATTTACTGGACTAGGCAATAGGGAAAACTGATTCTTCCCAAAAGCAGTGCAAAATGCCCCATGTGTGCCCCCCAAAAGGGAGCACGTGTGGCGCACAGGGGGCCCCCGGGAGCTGGGGGCAGCCCAATTTTGGGGACAGACCCCGCCAGCAGGGGAAAAGCTGCAGGACTGGGGAGGAGCTGGGACAGGTGAGTGCAAGAGCCAGGGACACTGGAAAGCCACCCCGGGGACACACCACGCCGGGGGTCCTTTGCAAAGGGGTGCGGGGTTAACCGTGCAATATCTTATGATATTGTTTGAAAGAATTTTACATTTCCAAAATTAAATCACCCAAAAATTTGGGGAGAACTGGTATATAAAAATAAAAAATTTTATTAAAAACATATTAAAACAACCTTAAACCATTTGAAAAATTTAAAAAAAGAATTTCCCCCAAAAAGACGGGGCCCCATACACTAAATTGCAGTACGTTATAAGGGATTTGTACCCGGGGGTATACCAAAAATAAGAAGTAAAAAGCATGAACAACCCAATTTAAAATTTAAAAAAAAAGTCATAAAAATCCATATGCTCGTATAAAAAAGCCCAGTGAAATTTAAAGGGAAAAAACAGAGCAATTTTTTGTGAAATTTGCATGATTATTTCCTTTAAACCCGTATAGATTGGATAGACCGGGCCCCCCCGACGCACGTTTCCAAGTCTTTGGGTTTTTTTAAAAGGGGGGGAACAGCTTAAATGAGGGTCTCCCCGTTAAAAATGCCGCGTCTAACGCCCACAGCTGGGACATAATGGGGGCGTTTCGCAGTTTCGAAAGGAAAAGAAGCCGATGCCCCCCTTCCCCGGGAATCCCGCATCAAGCCATGCGCGGGGGAAAATCGAAATTTTCCGCGCATGCGCCCCCCGCGTTAAAGGGCGCCGAATTGGAAGGGCCCGGGTTCCATCTCCCCAAAAAACCCCGATGCCCCAATGCTCCCAAAAAGGGCCCTGGATAACCAAATATTTTTTTAAAAAAGGAGACTACCCAAAAAACCCTCCGTCCACTGAAATGAAAAAATAAAAATCGAACATTACCGTGTTTTTGGGAATATCATGATTAGTAATCGTTCTCCCCCCAAATCCCTTTCATTTTCAGAATATAATAAGGGAAAAACAAAAAAGTCAAAAAAAGAATCACAAAAATGGGGTTTTTAATGCATATAACAGCAACCCGTGTCATCAATTTGCTTTTTTTCTCTCTCTAATTCATCAGACAGCGGGTTTTTCAGGTCTTTTTTCTCCAAAATTTTTGATGGTATTTTGGAATAGGGAAACCAAGTACATTTTTGTAAATCATGGGACAGATCAGAATTCAAAAATAAAAAACGGGGAAAAAAAAAAATCCTGATTAAAATTTGAAAATTTTAAAAAAAGGAAAAAATTTTATAATTTCAGAGACCAAAAGTTTAAAAAAAACAAAAATCAATTTGGGGTAATTTTTGAGAAAGGAGCTAAAGCTAGTTTTTTCCCTTTAGTTCCGGTTTAGGGGGTCATGTTTTCCCAAAGGAAAAATCCATTTTGCCCCCCCTTTTGTTCCAGTAATCTTTATCGGTTTTCCCCCCTCTAATTCCCCAAGTGGTTAAAATCCCAATTTCCGAAAACTTTTAAAATTTTGGATCGCTACCCTTGAAATTTAAGGGAAATGTTCCCCGGGTAAAATTTTTTGTTGGAAAAATTATCCCTTTTTACTTTCCCCCGCTGCAAACTATGTCCCTTACATGCTCACGCACAAAGAGTTTTTAATTGCGGGTGTAATGCCAATTTTTAAAACCCCTTTTTGGGCAAAGGGCACGGGCCATGTAGATAAAATTTTTAAGGTTTCAAAGTGATAAAGTGAAGGATTTCCCATTTTCCCCTGGTTGGAAATTTAGGAAAATTTGAGAAAACCTTTGTTCGTGAAAAATTCGGGAAAAGGGGCCCCAAAATTTACTCAAAAAAAAAAAAAGCCTTGTTTGGGTCCCCCGTGTCTAAAAAGGGTTACAAAAAACGGTTTTTATGGTGACTTTAACCCAAACAGTCTCCAAATTGGGAGAAAATTGGCTTCAAACAAAGGAAAATTTTGGGGAAACCAAACCCTTTGGGAAGCACTGGTCAGTTTTAATTTCGCCCAATGTGTTCTAAGGGTATCCCGTAGTTTTTAGCCACGGGTTTATTATAATTTGGTAATTAAAACGAATGTTGTTATCTAACCCCTTTTTACCTCCTTTGTTGCAATTAAAAAGTCCCTAGGGGGGTGTCCGGGGACATTTACGCTTCCTTGATTTTTCCTCTTTTCCAATATCCCCCTTTTCCCCAAAAACCCCTCTTTAAGGGCCTCCGCCGGGAAACTCAAAGTCTACGTTTAGAGGAACATATACGTCGCAAACCGCAAAAATTGGGCCAACGGAAAAGGCCCTAAAATTTTGGACGGGTTGTGGAAAGAGGAGGGATTCAAAAAGGCTATTAACCCATTATCCCTTTCGGGAAACAAACTGTCTTTATGACCGTTTTTCATAAAATTTTCCCTTTTTAACATCCCGAAATTTTAAAGACATCTTAAATCCCTTTTTAATGGGCAAATTTTGATGTTTTTAAAAACATTAGCATTTAGTTTTTTCCCTGAAATTTAGTTAGTGAAAGGGATCGACCCTGCCAAAAAAAGGAAAAATCATCGAATAACCTCGCCAACATTGAACCCGGGCCCGCCTATTTTTTATTTCCTTTCCCAAAACCCCCTTGCCTTTTCCCAGTACCCCAAGGAATAAAGGTTTCGCGTAGGGTGGAGCACCCCTGCCCCCCCAGCGGTCCCCCCTTTATTGTATATAATGCTGAAACTCTAAAGCAAAAGCATTAAGGGGAAATATGAATCCCAAAAGATCCAAAAATTTAAATTTACCAAATCTGGTTCCAAGCCACTAGATAAAGGAAAAATTCTAAATGCGTCAGTCCATTCCTTTTTTCTGATGCTGGTATTAAAAGGGTTTTTAAAAATCTGCGTCACCCCGGTATAACCCGTTCAGCATGGATTTCCCCTTTAAAACCGCCCCCAGCCATCCCGGTGTCCCCCAACATAGAAGGTAAACGTTCGCCAGAGGTTTCAAATAATGGTCAATGAACTTACACACGGGAAACACAAAAATCCCCTATTCCCACCACTATTGGGGGGCCCCGGGGATTGACGGGATCTTTAAGAATTTTTTTGGGGGGAAAATACAGGGGTCGGGGATTAGGAAACTTTACTTTTCAAATTATCATAGACCTTTTTGGGGGATAATTCCCCTTTTTGGAATGCTTTTTTTCCCCCAATTGCAAAAAGTTTCTTTAGGAACTTCTCAAAATTTGGGTTGAAAGATAGTTTTTTTTATTTCTGCCCATCTCGGGGGTTGGGGCAATTTCCTCTTTTTATACCCTCCTCAAACCGGGCCCGATCACTAATTTTTTCCCCCCCCCCTTTTCTGCTGGTTTTAAAAAACTCCTCCTTTCCCTAACCCGAGCCTCTAAAATGCATTTCTTTGGGCAATTTTTTTTTAAAGGGTTTTCCCTTTTTTAAACCCAAATGGACAAATTTTTTTCCCTGTCTGTAATTACCAGTCTTTACCAAAAAATTTCCCATTTGTTGGGCAAAGGGACAAGGGGGGAAACCCAAAATTTACCTGGCACACAATTGAGAGGGGAAAATTTTCCTGGGGGTGGCCATTTTTTTTCTTGTTTATTAGTTCCTTTCCCTTTTAGAATGCATTTTTTCTCCTCTTCAGATAGTGAGAGGGTAAAAATTCCCTTTCTCGCATGGAAAATTTTTTTAAAAAATTTGTTTCCCTTTCCAACAAATTGGGAAATTTCCTTTTGGGCTGTGAAAAAATTGAAAGGATTACTTGGGGAAAAAGTTTTTGCCCCAAAATCCAAAAACTTCTCTCTGAAAAATCTGACAGTACATACGAAGTTAAAAATTTAAATTTCCTTCCCTTTGTCCCCGTTGAGGCATTAGCCCCCCCGTGGGTAGTATTTTTTTCCCCCCTCCAGAGGGATTCTTTTCTTTTTCTGAGTGGTCAGAATTCTCATTATTTTTCCAGAGCAGGGGGGGCTACTTGGGATCTGATTGAAGACTGGGCTGGCCCTTTGATCTAGACCAAGACCTCCCCCTATTTTGCCTCCTTTTATGGGACATTTCCTGATTTCCATCATTAACATCTCTCTGAAAATTTTCTTTGTTTCAGTCCATTTTTTTTTTCCCCCATTTAACATGTCCCTATCGGTCAGTTTTAAAATTTTTCAACTCTTCCCCCGTATAAGTTTTTTTCTTTCTTTTTTGGACTTCAGTATTCAACCTCAATTTGATAATGTGGCTCCATTAAAATGTATCAAAGATCCATAAAACCCCTTTGAGGTTGTTACTGCTCCTCCCACTTCTCCCTAAAGCCACATCTTAAAAACAAAAAAGATGGGAGGACTCTAACTCTAAGGCCCCCGGGATCAACATTTAGTATATATTTTTGTAAAAAATGCTTGTTCCCCCCAGATTTTAGCCTTTTAGGAGTATCTTTCCATTTAAATTTTTTAAAACCCCTTGGACTCTGCATTATCCTCATTTAAAACCAAATTGGGATCCTCTTTGAACATTTTTTCAACTTAGTAGTCCGGGTTGATCCCGCCCTAAAGTCCATTTTATATTGGGGTTGGGGGACTCTTTTGAAAAAAAAACAGAAAATAATCACCAATAACAATAGAATATGTCCGAACACCCTAAAAACGGGCTAACCTCACAATTTTGGGGTTCCCTCTCTCATCAAAACCACTCTCCTAATCGAATTTTATAAACCCAAAAAAACAGGGGTAACTGGTATATAAAAATAACAAATTTTATTAATAACATATTAAAACATCCTACACGCATAGAACAAGTTCAAAAGAGATCCCATATAAGACGGGTCTATACACTATAATAGCAGTACAGTTATAAGTATAGTACCGGGAGGTATACAATATATGAAGTATAGCATGACACCAAGTGAAATTAACCAACAGTCATAAAGTCCATATGCTCGTATAACAAGCCCATTGATTCAAGTGATATATCAGAGCATTGTTGTGAATCACAATGATTCAGTGCCTCACCAGTATAGATAGGATAGACCGGTCGCCCCGACGCACGTTTCGCAAGTCTTTGCTTTTTCAAGGGGTGAAACCTCAAGTGAGCTCTCCCCAGTTAAATATTGCCGGGTTAACGCCCCACGGGGACATAATCGGCGCATGCGCTTTTCGAAAGGGAGAAGCCACCCCCACTTCCGGAAACCCCGCTCAAGCGCATGCGGGAAGATCAAAAATTCCGGCATGGCCCCCCCCGTTAAAGGACGCCAAAAGGGACCGGCTTCCATCTCCCCACACCGCGCATGCGCACTGCTCCCAAAACGGGCCGTGGATCAGACCAAATATGTGTTTTTAAAATAGGAGACTACAAGATACCCTCCGTCACTGATATGAAAAAGTAACAATCGAACATTACAGTGTCTTTTGTCATATATGCATGATTAGTATATCGTATCTCCGCACATCATTCTCATTTACAGAATATAAGTAAGTAATACAAAAAAGTCAAAAAAGGAATCACAATTGGTTATTACATGCATAATACCAACAGGGGCAGTATGCTTTTTTCTCTCTCTAATTCATCAGACAGCGGTTCTTCAGGTCTTGTTCTCCAATTATTGATGTGTATTATGGGTATAGAATCCACGTAGCATATTTTACATCAGTCAAGATCAGAAAAACAAACTAAAAACGGAGAAAAAATATGATTAAAATTTGATTAAAAAAAGGGAAAAATTATATAATGCAGAGACCAAAAGTCACAAACAAAAAGTCTAGTAGGGGGATTTAGAGAAAAAGGGGTAAAGCTCAGTTTTTTTCGTTTAGTCCCCTTAGGGGTCTAGATCCATGAACAATCCATTTTTCCTCCTTTTGTTTCCCTTTTTTCTATGCGTTCCCCCTCTAATTCCAAGTGGATTAAGTCAATGCCGATACTTTTTTAAAATTTGGTCGTACCATATATTTAAGGAAATTCTGGTAAAAACTGAAAAAACGTCCAAATAGGAATGCAGGGGGGGGAAAACCTTCTAAATGCAAAGAAAGCACTTAGAACTACAGTCGTGAAGGACGTGTGTTTTTTAAACCCGCGACAAGGGGGGAATATGTACTCCGGTTGAGAGGTATGAAAAAGAGGCATTGCGCCAACTCCGAGACGGCAGAATATAAAAAACTATCATTTCAATCCAATTGAGAAGTTCTCTAAAGAATTATGCAATTGGTGGATAAAAACTTCCAACAAGGCATTATCCCAAAAAGGCTATGAAATTGAATAGTGAATTTTTCCTAACCCCCCGACCTGTATTTTCCCCCCAAAAAAAATTCATAAAACCCCCGTCAGTCCGCCTGGACGTCCAATGTGTCGGGAAAGGTGGACTTTGTGATCCCTTTGTGTAAGTTCATACCATTATTTGAAACCTTTTGGGTCGAACTTCCCCTTCAATTTTGGGCACGACAGATTGCGAGGGGGATTGACGGGATCCATGCGGGACGGGGGAAAAACCTGGTGACAGCAATGTTAATCCCCTATACCACATCAGAAATAATATGGACTGACAGCTAGAATTTTTCCTTAGATCATGGCTTTGGAACCAGATTTGAGTCATTAATTCTGGATCTTCTTAATTCATATTTTACCCAAAGCTTTTGCTTTAGAGACCTTTTAATCAAGCCAAGGACCGCTAGGGGGGGGCAGCGGTGCTCCAGCCTAGCGCCCTTTTCCCTGGGGTCTGGGGGGGGCAAGTGTTTCGGAAGATTACCAAATTGGCAGACCGGGTTCAATGTTGGTGAGGTCATCATGAGTTCTGTTTTTATGGCACGGTCATGCCTCATAACTGAATTCATGGCAAAACTAAACTAATAAATAACACAACTGCATTCAAAGGGATGTAAATGTCTTAAATTTTCGGATTTTCCCATAAAAAATTGATGAAATCGGTCATACAACAATTTTTACCGCAAGGATACTCGGGAATACCCTCTTGCATGCCTCCCTTTCCACAATCCCCCAAAATTTAGGGCCATTCCATTTGGTCAATTTTTTTCCCCGATGCGACTTTATTTCCCCTTTGACTAGACTTTGAGATTCAGGGGAGGACCTAAAGACGGTTTGTGGAAAGGGGAATAAAAGAGGAACTAAAGAACGTATAATGTGCCCACATACCCCGGGGGACTTGTTATTGCAACAAAGGATAAAAAGGGGAAACAACATTCGATACATTACCACTTTAATCAACAGTGGCTCAAACTACATACCTGAGCACACTTTGGAGTGTATTGAAAACTGATCCATCTTGCAAAAGGTTTGATTCCGAAAATCCTTTGAACACCGGGAGGTCCCCAATTTGAGAGATGCTTGGTTTTAGAAGTCACCAATAACCTAATCTAACCCATTTAGCACACGAGGGACCAAACAAGGCTTTTTTCCTTGCAGTAAATGTGGCCTTCCAATATGAAAACGAAAAACTGTTTTTCAAATTCTCAATCCCCCAAAGGAATATCGGACCTTCATAACACATGTACCTCAAAAAAATGTGATCTACATGGCTCAGTGCCCAGTCTAAAGAAAGTACATTGGCATTAAAAACCCGCGAATTAAAAAAACTCGTTGCGTGGAGTAAGGGACAAGCGCAGCGGGGAAGTAAGGATATTTTCCAACAAAAAACTTTCCCAAAACACTTCCTTAAAAAAAACATGGTAGCGATCCAAAATTATTAAAAGTATGCGGCATTGACTTAATCCACTTGGGAATTAGGGAGGGAACCGATAAAATTAAGGAACAAAAGGGGGCAAAAGGGTTGTCTCAGGGATATATACCCTAACGGACTAAACGAAAAACTGAGCTTTAGCTCCTTTCTCTAAATACCCTACAGACTTTTGTTTTGTGCTTTTGGTTCTGCATTAAAAAATTTTTCCCTTTTTTAATCAATTTTTTAATCAGGATTTTTTCCCCGTTTTTGTTTGTATTCTGATCTGTAAACTGGTACAATATGCTACGTGGATAAAACCCATAATAATTCAAAAATTGGAAAAAAGCCGAAAAAAAACCGCTGTCTGATGAATTAGAAAAGGGAAAAAAAAAACGATGACGGGACACTGTTGCTGTATATATGCATGTAATAACCATACTGGATTTCTTTGACATTTTTTTATTTATTTATTTTAAATGAAATGATGTGCGGAGAACAAAAACTAATCATGCATATATGACAAAAGCACTGAAATGTTTGTTTGTTTATTTTTTCCCAATCAGTGAGGGGGGGGATCTTGTATCTCCTATTTTTAAAAAAACATATTTTGGTCTGATCCAGGCCCCTTTTGGGAGCAGTGCGCATGCGCGGTTGGGGAGATGGAAGCCGGCTCCCCAATTCGGGGGCCTTTAAAAAGCGGGGGCGCCTGCGCGGAGATTTCGATCTTGGCCCTGCCCCGGGTTTAGGGGGATTGGGAAGGGGGAGGCCCCTTTTTTGAAAACTGCGCGCGCCGATTAAATACGGGGGCGTTAGAGGGAATATTTAATGGGGAGAGCTCCCGGCATTAACCCCCTTTTAAAAAAAAGACTTTGGGAAATGGGGGGGGACGGTCTACCTTTAAGGAGGATGAATATTTGGGTTAAAAATTTGATATTATTGAAAATGGTTGTTATTGGCAAGGTTTTTATGTTGTTTAATTTCATTGGGGGTTTTCTAAAATTAGATACCTGGTAATAATTTTAACTGTATGTATTATAAATTTGGTTAATGGGGTTCTTTTTAATTTTTTATCGTGTAGGTTTTTTAATTTGTTTTAAAAAATTTGTTATTTTTAAAATACCCCCTGTTTTTATTATTTTGTTTAGCAATGTATGAAATTTTTTGGAGATATTGGAAAAGTTTTTGTTGGACCCGAGATAAGGCCCCCTTAAATAGTTTGCCCATTTCAATTAGACCCCCACCAAAGTCTCCAATACCAGGCATTTAACCACTTAGATGATATGGTCAACACAACGGGTATTAAGATTTCATAGAGACGGTCCCCCTTATCCTCGTTGGGGAATTTAATGAAAAAAAAAGGAGGTTAAAAAAAAGTTTGCTTTTTGAGATTTGGTAATTGTTTAAATTAAAAACCTTTAAAATTGTTAAAATATGTTAAAAAAACTTTAAAGTGTTAAAGGTCAGAAATCCCAAAGGAACACTCTTTAAAAAAAATCTGGGTTTGTCACAGCACAGCTTTTTATTCATTTGAAAATTGTAGCCAAAAATTCTGATGACTACTTTCCCCGTGGGACATTGAGGCAACTGTGTTAAACTACTTAGGTCCCTTTCGCATCACGTTTCTGACTTCTGTTGATATCTGCCAGGATACCTTGAAAAAGTTAACCTTAACCCATTGTATCCTGTAGTGGGCTGAGGCAGAGCAATAGGGGTCTATAGGGCAAAAAAAGAGTCCCCTTTCGGGCAAAAGTTGCACTATTTTTTTGAATGAAAATGTGCCAAAACTTTTTTGTTCATAAAAAGTTTCCTAAAAGTTTGCCCATAGGTTCCATGGCTCCAATGTTTTTATCGGGTTTCCTTTTGCAACAGATAACATTGACAGCGCTCAAAAAATTTAAGGGGCCCCCAGAAGATTTGGGCGACATTTAAAAAAAAGGGGCCGCCCCGTCAGTTTAAGGTGCATTTAAAAGTTATAGTGCGCCTAATGAATTTAAACTATCAAAAATTGGCATCGGTTTAAACCCTTTCAAGTATAAATTTATGCACCTAACTAGGGCAAAAATAATTTAGGGCATAGCATATCATTGTAATATTTGATGTGCATACTTTGGGCCCGATAAATTGTCGGGTGGTTTAATGCACCTAGTTTTGGTGTACAAAAGTCATTTTTTATAGAGAATAGGGCATCAAAAGGTTTGGTTTTTTTTGTGCAAAATACACAAAAAAAAAAATGGCACAGCCCTAATGGGATATGTCGCCCATTATGTTGTTGCATAATATTAGTTGTCTGCACTTTCTTCTCTATGGAGCAGATGGCTAACAAAGATCTAGACCTGAATCAATACATGTTGTATTATGATTTAAAGTTTTATCCTGTAGAGAATATTTCACTTGTATGAGGACTTTTTCAGCACTTCTGATTGTGCCCTCTGTGAAGCAGGCAGCCAAGGCTGGTCCACCTACTCAACCCTTCAGCAGCAGTGCAGAGAGATGCAAGTACAGTATATACCTTCATTATTTTCTACTTTTTCTGCATAGTACATGCGGCATGTAGCATAAAGTAGTGATCAGAGGCGTAACTTTAAGCTCTTGGGCCCTAGTGCAAAAAGTGAAATGGGGACCCCAATTACAATGCGCCATTTACAATACTAGTCTTTTTATGTGGCAGGAGGGCTTTTGGGCCCCATTAGACTACAGGGCCCGGTAGCAACTGCTACCGCTGCACCTCCTGTAGCTACGCCCCTGGTAATGACAAATAAAGTGGCTCCTTTACAATGGTGTCATTAATTGCGCAGATGATATAAGAGTAGCTGCATGATTATTGAACCTTCATGACAAGGTCTCTTGAAATTTATAGTGAAATGCTGGAGATTTTTCCCATCAACACCAGAATGAAATTCTTTATCAGACATTCCACTCTTAACACTGATCATAGTCTTCAGATTCATCTAGCAACACAATTCTGAAATAAGTGTATTAAATTGCAGGTCTGAAAATTATTTTCTGAGCTGGGAACTCTACTAAAGCTTCCCTGACATTCAGTTTGCTCTGTTCCTCTCCCTCCCTAGGACAAGGCTGTGTCTTCACAGCACAGGTTTTTGGTCGGATTTTCGATGGATTCAGTATTTAGAATCCGTCGAAAATTCAACTGTAACCAGTGCCCCATAGACTGCAATAGACAATCTGTGTTGTAGCTGACCCTACACAGCACGGATCTTTTCCAGTTGGTTTTGAAATCCGCCAGATTACAGCGGATTTTAAAGCATGCTCTATCTTCTGCCAGATTCTAGTCGGATTCCCATACAGTCAATGTACCAGGCCGGCGGGAAATCCAAAAGATGATTGCGGTTTTTAGCGCAAACCTGCCATTTTAACATTGTTGTGTAGACATAGCCTAACAGAACTGGCATCCTTAACAAGATTTGGGAGAGTGTTTTGTAGGGGATGCAATATCTGCCAATTTTACCTGAAGATTCGGGCAAGAAAAGTCAACTAGATGAGACTTTACAAGATTCATCACCATACTGCAGAAATTTTCTGCAAATTTTAAAATCCTCAGCATGTATTATAATATATATATATATATATATACTGTATATAATATCCATTGTTGATTTTCACTGTGGCAATAAAGAGGCAAAGTCTACAGTGAATGCTCCAAAAAATCGACATGTAATACATATAGATCTATCGTAAGTATAAGCTTCAAAATTGGAGTTTTGCTTAAATTATCAATTCCATTGAAACAAACAAAAAAAAAAAGCATTGTAGGTATTTCTGTGGAGACATGATCACCAAGGACAGGATATACTATTTTTTGGCCAAAATACAGCACATCCTAGAAATAGTGCCGTGCTCTGCTACATCGTGTTAAAGGGGTTGTCTACCTCGTAAGTAAATCATATCATCGAACTCATGGGGCCCCAGTAAAATTTTAAAAAATTACACTCACCTTTCTCTGGTCCCCAGTTCCAGCACTGGCTCTTTCTGGTCTTCTGTTTTTATTCTGTCACTTTTGAACAGGGACATCACCGTTGCAGCTGCTGATTGGCTGTAGCAGTCATTTGCTTCTGCTTACATCACCATTCAGAGCTGTTCACTTCCGAACAATGATTTAAATTAGTGGCTTATGACAGCCAATCAGCAGCTGCAGCGGTGATGTCCCCATTCGGAAGTGACAGAATGAAAACAGCGAAAAACACATGGAAATCTCCAAAGAAGCATTTTATGCTATCTACAATATATGAAAAAAACTTTGAGATTCTTAGTGCGCATGTTTTTGGCCAAAAAATGCTGAAGCCACCCCCGGCTTACAACGGGATCTCAGTTGGGTGGTCCTACTCTATATTATCTCTCACGTGGGTCAACTTCAGACCTCTCACTGTGCCAAACAGCCTCCAAAATGCAGAGAGAAAAATAAAAAAAGCACCAACCTTTCAAAGCATAGTGCATTGATATAACAGCCTGTGGAGGTGGGCGGGTGCAGGAAACCAAAATGGAGGTATCTACTTCTCCTTATATAGTTTAAAAGCAATATGTGCCAAATACAACGTATAGTTCTGCACAGAAAAACATTTCTGAAAAAAACAGTGCAAATCTGGGTGCCACTGGCATGGCTGCGGCACATATGCATATGCACACAGTCCAATACCAGTGGCACACCACTGCAAAAAGGGCAAAAAACACATGGAAATCTCCAAAGGAGCATTTTATGCTATCTACAATATATGAAAAACTTTGAGATTCTTGGTCCGCATGTTTTTGGCCAAAAAATGCTCAAGCCACCCCCGGCTTACAACGGGATCTCAGTTGGGTGGTCCTACTCTATATTATCTCTCACCTGGGTCAACTTCAGACCTCTCACTGTGCCAAACGGCCTCCAAAATGCAGAGAGAAAAATAAAAAAAGCACCTACCTTACAAATCATAGTGCATTGATAAAACAGCCTGTGGAGGTGGGCGGGTGCAGGAAACCAAAATGGAGGTATCTACTTCTCCTTATATAGTTTAAAAGCAAATATGTGCCAAAATACAACGTATAGTTCTGCACAGAAAAACATTTCTGAAAAAAACAATGCGAACCTAGGTGCCACTGGCATGGCTGCAGCACATATATATATGCACACAGTCCAATACCAGTGGCACGCCACTGCTAAAAGGGCGAAAAAACACATGGAAATCTCCAAAGAAGCATTTATGCTATCTACAATATATGAAAAAATGAATGAAAATAGAACACAAGGAAGATGCGGCACTGGAACTGGGGACTGGAGAAAGCTGAGCATATTTTTTATTTTACAGGAAACCCAGGAGCTGCTGGTATGATTTTCTCATGAGGTGGACAATCCCTTTAAAGGGGTTGTCTCACTACAAGGATTGTTTTTTATGTTAAAGATCTTGTGAAAACAAGTCACTTTGCAATATATGTCCATTAACTGTGTCCTACCTATTCCTAGATATCCCCTCTTGTATGGGCTGCATCAGCTCCTCAGGTCGCTATAGCTACAGACCTGTTTGATCTCTCATGATAGGCTGTAAGCACTGGTCGCTATAGCTACAGACCTGGCTTCTACTGTAACCTAGGGGAAGCTAGTAAAAACACCCCTGAGTTCAAAATGAAACCAAGAAAACACAGGACTAAGGTAAGATGAATCAATGTGGTAAGACAACCCCTTTAAGTACAATATAACAACTCAAAATAAAATTGTAGCAGTCAAATCATGGTAACAGTGGTACATGTGATACATGGCTTTAGACTCAGATATTGTGCTCTTGTTGAATATGAAGCATCAATATAGTTGGCTTACACGTGGCTGTGGACCCCAGTCACAAGTGGACAGCTGTGTGTTAAAATTATTCTCACTATAGTCAGCTATTTTAACATTATTTTTTGGGGTCAGGAAATTACAATTTAACAATTATAAAGGCAGCCTTTTGCGGTATAGAGACATCAACATTATCAAGGGGGTTAAAGGAGCTACCTGCTCGGCACCCTATCTTTAAAGGGGTGTTCCCATTTTTTAAAATGAATGTTAAATGTATCACAGGTGGGTTAAAATAGAAAAAAAAGCAAACTTACCTCCGGGTCCCCTGCTGCTGCCATTGTATAGCATCCTGGACTCTGCTGATTTTCATTTCCTGTGCCATGTCCCGCTCCATAGTGAGTGAATTGAGCACATGTTCATATATGGCTGTTAGAGTGCGTTTACACGGCAAAGACCAAATACTGGTCGGATTTCTCGACCAGTATTTCGTCTTTTTTTGGTACGCAGGGGGACGGCTTTTGTCTGTGGTTTGTGGATTCAAACCCTCCCCCCTTCGCACTCACATGTTCATGTTCTGCCCGAAAACCGGACAGAAGAATGAACAGGTTCTAAGTTTTTCGTACCGCCGGCGGTGTCAAAAAACGTCCGGCGGAAAATCCATGCAGTGAGGACTGACTCACGGATTTTCTATTAAAGTCTATGGGGGAGCGTTGGTATGTCGGTTTTCAGACGGTTTGTAAAACCGCAAACCGTCTGAAAAACCAACCAATAACCCTTGCCGTGGGGACAAGCCCTTAGGCTATGTCTCCACTGCACAGCAAAACGTCTGTGTATTCAGCGTTTTTCGTTTTCTAAAAACGCTGAAAAAAACTACTGAAAAGGGGTCCCATAGACTTGTATAGTAAAAACGTCTTGTTGTCTCCATAGAGCGTCTTTTTTCTGCTTGTTTTATTTGATGGTTGTGTTTTGAAATATGTTGTAAAAAACGACTGAGCAGGGCAGAAAATATACTATTGGAGTCTATGTAAAGCGCCGGACGTTTTTGGCATGTTTTTTTTGCAGAAATACAAATCTATTGCTGTTCATCTCTGCAAAAAAACCACTCCAAAAATGGCAAAAAAGCGACAAAATACGCATAAAAAAGCAAAATCCGCCAAAAAACTGACTTTTTTTTAGCAGCTTTTGACAGGCAGTGGACACAAAACTCAGTTTTATGAACGTTTTTAGGATTTGGTTTTCAGGCTGGTTTTTGTCCAATGCCGTGTAGACCCAGCCTAAGTGTTTGGAGTAGTAAATCATGAACATAAAACCTGAACCAGCTGTACAAATAAACCAGATTGAAATGTTTCTACCATTTTGTGTTGACAGCGACTCGGCAGTCCTGTGTATTTCCATGACCTTGCTGGTCTTGCAGTCATACTGTCTCCCACTTGTTGGCAAGAAATAGGGTATTGATTGGACTGTGTAGAGTTTGTAGTCTGTAACCATGAAGACACATAGGAGATGTAAACACAATATAGCAACACCTTTTTACTAAAGACCATTTGCTTTTATTACAGATACACTGGAGCAATAAATCAATGGTTGGAAAGGAGGCATAGCTTAAGAGGGGTTGTCTTACTACATTGCTTCATCTTCCCATAGTCCTGTTTTCTCGGTTTCAGTTTTGAATTCAGTGTTTACTTGCTTCTACTGTCCTGCAGTGATAAGACACCAGGTCTGTAGCTATAGCGCCCAGCGCTGGCAGCCTATCAGGAGAGATCGAACAAGTCTGTAGCTATAGTAACCTGAGGAGCTGATACAACCTATACAAGAGGGGATATCTCAGAATAGGTAAGATACTGTTAATGGACACATATTGCAAAATGACTTGTTTTTGCAAGATCTTTAACATAAAAAGCAATCCTTGTAGTGAGACAACCCCTTTAAAAGGGGTTTTCCAACTAGTGTCATGATTGGCTCATAATCAAGTGAGTGATGTACGTGATGTCATCGGTGAGGATCCAACGTGAAACACTAGAGCAATGGTGCCAATAGAACGGGTATCTTTTTTTATTTCAGGACCATCCTAATAAAAAGGTACTTACTATTGCTCCAGTGTTCCCCATCAGTTCCCCTCCGATGACATCACATACATCTCCCACTTGACCATAAGCCAGCACAGACTTTACATTCACATGCCTGCATGTATGGCACATGACTGCTGAGGCCAGTGTTTGGCTGCAGCATCACATGAAAGCAGAGAGCCCACTTATCCCTAACAGATGCCTTGTTATCTAACACACAAGAACAGAAATAAATGTATTGGTCAAATTGACCACAGTGTTTATTAAGGTAACACATATTTTACTTATATCATTCCAGAAAACTCATCCATATTTAAACTGTATATAATTGATATAAATAATTATAACTATTACATTTAATTGTATGTATCATCCATACTAGTCGACTAAACCCCTCTTTATCACTGTGATATGGGAGTTAGGGTGGGAGACTTTCCTTTTTGCTGTCCCCATGGGTTGTGCCATTGAACCACTACAACATAATCCATTATAAATGGAGCTGGCCCTTGTTTCTTAGCTGCTCCACCAATCATGGCAATGCTTTACTCAAGTAAAGGCAAGTAATATCCTAGATTTGCTGCTTCACCTGCAAATCTCCATAAAAGTGGGGTGAGTGGACATATGTCAATTACATGTAAATTGGGACTCATGTTCACGTGAAACTCTCACTTTACAGTGATATGGTCTATACATGAACTATAAACGTATATACCGCATTCAAGTCGAGATAGTCATCTCTCTCAACATATCACTAATACTTTAGATGCATTAAAGGAGTTTTCTACCTTGAGAGTTTCAGAGAATGCATGTATGAAATACTCTGACACTTCCTGGTTCAGACTGACTCATTTGGATACATCTCCTTGCTTTTACAGATGGTTGCCATGATGTTCTTTCAGATGATAATTAGATCAGATTAGCTTCTCAAACTACTAACAGGACTTCTTATCTGATCCCCAAAACAAAAGCCCTTATTACAGTTCTGTTTATTTTACATAAATCAAGCTTTTTACTGCTGAGCAGCACAGGACACTGCCTTGACCTGTGTGATGACATCACTCACTGTTATCTTATTGAACAAACAGCAGGGGGAGAATTGTTTACAGGTCTGTTACTGAGGGAACTGAAATAGCCAGGGAGGTTATAAATTCACTTGTATCTCCCTAGGGAAAACAGAGGAACAAAGCAATATATTTGGAAAATGTCTTTGTTTTGTGTTCCCTACAATTTGAAAGCTATTCTTTGTAGCGAGACAACCCCTTTAACATTCAGTAGGCTACACTATTGCAAACTTTTCATATATATTAATATTAAACATGTAACCTGGGATCCAACGCTCCGTCACTGAGTCCTCAGTGTTCGGCATGTTCTCCAGAAAGTCCCATGTACTAAGACCTCATCAAGGCTGAGCGATCTTACAGCTGGTTGCTGCTTGATGAGGTCTTAGTACATGGGACTTTCTGGAGAACATGCCGAACATTGAGCGTTGGATCCCAGGTTACATGTTTAAATGTTAATCTATATGAAAAATTTGCAATAGCGTTGCCTGCTGGATTTTCATGCATCTTAAGTATCAGTATTAAAGAAATGTTGAGAGAGATGACTATCTCGACTTGAATGCGGCATATACGTTTATAGTTAGTTGACTGATTGGCAGGTGGGGTCCTGCAAATGCCTCACTTGGGACTTGTAGTGCTACTTTTCATTTAAATGATGGTCTATACGTGAGCAATGTACATGATGGTATACTGGAGCCATGATGGTGGTGGAGCTGGTGAGTACCTTATTTTCTTTTTTATTTCAGAATAGTAGGTGAATGTAGGAGCATTTTTAAAACATTTAGAAAACCATTAGGGCCAAAATTGCTTCTTTAGTATTCTTGTGAAATGTGTGGAATAATATATGTATTGGAGTTATATGTTAGTAGCAATGTTACAACACCTTCAACTAGATGCATAAGAACCTTGTAAGCTGTAGATTGAGGATGGAAGAAAAATGGCACCGTCAGGAAACATGTTGATCTTAAATAATTAAGCAAAACATTTCAGCATGAGAAAAATGTCCATCCAGCGCTGGATGCTGTCCTCCTACAATGAGCAGGATCACAATTATGTTTATTGCTTAACACTGCAGTTGGATTTTTGGCAGGAATCCGTGCAGTCGGTCAGAGCCAAACAAATGACATTCATCATTGCATTTGAAAAACATTATTTGAATGGACTACCATTTGGCACAATCATGATGACTAATATCGTCTAGATGAAAATGACTGGGAGAATATGAACGTGCTGCCACAGGAGCGACACCATTTTATGTCAACGCAAATGAATAATATGAAAAGCTGTCACCTGTAGATCTTACATATAAAAGATACAATGGTCTGTTTAATTCAAAGTATATTATACTTTGCTGGAAATTACAAGCAGTCAAATAGTGAGTCCCTATGACTGTGCTGTTCTACAGAAGCACATATAATGGCAGAGGAACAGACGGTGAAATACTATTATTACCATCATTATTATTCAATTTACTTTTCAGGCAATAATGTGTTACATAAGCCATGAACACCTGAACAGTGATAACCGATTTTGCCCTGGTCAAAATGGAAAATCCAGCATTGATATACATGTGTAAGAAAAAGGATGTGAACCCTTTGAAGTACCTCAATTTCTGCATTGATCACTAATACAGTTCAGTGTGATAGTTATAGGAGTCACATTTATAGACAAAAATAATGTAAATAAACTAATAACATATGTACAGATATACTATTCATGTTCTTTATCAAGCATAATGGGTAAACATCCACAGTGTAGGAATAAAAACATCAGCGAACCTTTTAATTTCAAAGCATACTCCCCCATTTAGCTGCAGATTGGATTCCCACAACCGTCAGGATGAATTTTAGACCATTCCTCTGTACAAATGTTTTTCATTTTATCAGTATTCTGGGATATCTTGCATGCACAGCTTCCTATGGGTCATGCCATAGCATCTTAATGGGGTTACAGACAGGAATCCGATTTGGCCATTCCAAAGCACATTCATTCTTTAGTTCATTTAGGTCTGGTTCACATCTGTGTTGGAATTTCCATTCCGAACCTCCATGTCAGAGGTGGAACCGGACCCATTTTACAAAGGATACAAACCAGTCAGAACTCCCCTTTCATTTTATATAGCGCACCGAAAAAAATGAAAGGGGAACTCTGACTGGTTGCTAAGGGCAACAACGAAATTCTTAGAACAAGACAGGTTTCATCAATGTCCCCCATTGGTTTTGCAATTAGAATGAGTTTTTTTGTGTTGGTGTTCCATGTTCTTTTTCCTCCACACATGTCAAATTCAAATAACCACAGTTTTCCTACCCTCCCACCCCCTACCCCCGTCCATGTGGCCTCAGGCAGTGAGATGCAATGTTTTTAGTTTTGGACAGCAGTGGCTTCTTTCATGGTGTCTTATCAGAAGTGTGAACTAAAGCTCCGGGCCCCAATGCAAAATATATAAAAGTGCCACCACCTATCATGTGCTGTTTAAAAGATTTCTGTCTTTTTATGTGGAGGAGGGGCCTTCGGGCCTCCTCAGCCTCCAGGGCATGACAGAACCTGTGCACCCTCCTCCCTTAGCTATGATCCTATATCTTACCATGAACACCATGGTGTTTCAGAGTTTTAGGGGATGTTCACACGGTGTTTGTTAAATACGTATTGGGGTACATTTTACGTAACAAAGAACTGACCCTAATATGTATTTAACAATGTCCACGTGTGATTACATTGATTTCAATGTAAAATACGTATTGTCCTTCAGACAATACAGTCCACATATTTGAACCTGTTTAGGTCTTAAACTCACTTTTTTGCCCATTGGTTACTATGGGCAAAAGAGTGAGTTTTATACCTAAACAGTTTCATACATGTGGCCCTACGTGTTTTACATATGTTTTTGCATTGTGTTAAACAGATGCATTCAAAGAATTAACATGTCAATTCTTGATCCATTTAACACATTGAAAAGGCAATAGAAACTATAGGGCAGGGCCAGGACGACGGGTAGGCGAAGGTAGGCGACCGCCTAGGGCTCCACTTATTTGCCTAGGAGACCAGAATACCTTGTCCCAACCCTGTTATAGGGAAACATTTCTGCAGTCCAGACAACGTATCCGAATACATACCACACTTTGTGGTACATTTTTGGATGCGTTTGACGCAATATGTTTTACATATTGCAAAAATATATCCAAAACGCTGTCTGCACAGACCCTTAGGCTATGTTCACACGGCTTATTTCAGAACGTATTTACATCGGATTGCCGATTGTTAATCCGTTCCGAAATCTGTTGAAAATCAGTTGCAAATAAGTGCCACTAAGTGTGGCACGTATTTGTAACTGATTTCCCGACGGATTTACCATCTCCAATCATTGTAGGTTGTGAATCCGTCCGTAAATAATTGACATGCACATTGTTTTTCCGTCCGGATTGCCGTCGTCAATCCGCGCGGCAATCCGGCACGGAAATACGCGTCGTGTGAACGACACCGTATTTTCTATGAAATCAATAGAAAATAGGCTGTGACTTGTTTCTGACTGATTTGCCGACGGATTGACGATCATCAATCCGTCGGCAAATCCGCGGCGAAATAAGCCGTGTGAACATAGCCTAAGTGGACGCATGAATAGAGGTTTTTGCAGTTTATAGAATCTTCTGTAGGTTTTTTTTTTGCTGTTCTCCTTGTCTTCTTTCTCGCCTCTTTCAGAATTGCTCATTTTGCTCTTGGAGTGATTTGACACCAGACCAAGTACTGACCTCCGTTCAGTATGAGAGTAAGATGTAAACAAATCAAGCTGAGTCATGAAGCTGCAGTAGAGAGAGGGAGAGGCGAGGGGGGGAGTGAGGAATCCAAAGGGAGCGTCTCAAAACTTAAGTGAACTAATAAACAGTACAACAATGGATTCAATACAGCAAGACACAGGCTCATACACTGCACTGTCAGTAGAAACCTTATCTGCTAAGCAGCTTATGTAATGTAAACAAATCACGCAGCAAGAGACAGATGCACACAGCCAGAGCACAGAGCCAGAGCACAGAGCCTGCATAACGGATCCTGTGACATGTTCACTCAAATAATCAAACTATAACGTGTGAATTCTGTATACAAAAGAGAACACCTATTCTAAACAGCAGATTGAAAGCTTCTTCATCAGATAAAGCAGGGATCTAATAACACTACAGCTAGTTATTCTGTATACAAAAGAAAACATATTGCTACCCGGTGCCTTAATCACGCAAGCGCGGCCTTTCAGCTCCTGGGTCGTGACTAGGGGAAGTTTTTTGTGGTAACCAAGGGGGGTTGAGAAATGCTGTAGCTCTCAGAGTTTTCACTTTTTTTAATCACATATATTTAGAAAAGTGGTTAAATACACATTTTGGAGGTTCCCACGTCAACATTACATGGTGGCAAAACCCCTTTAACAGGACACCCTTTCCTAAGGAGAGAAGCCACAGTGCTGATTTTTTTGCATTGGCAGACAATTTGTCCAAGTCATTAGCAATTCTTTTGTAACCTTTTCCAGCTTTGTGTATCTCTATTAGGATGGTTTTACACACTGCCTTTTTTTTTTTTTTTTTTAAACACACCACTACAGGTTTCTGAGACAAAGGCAAAGGTGGATCCTGATGAGGTTAAACGTACAAAGTCCTTCATTTATATTTCTTAATCCCCTTTGAGCTTTGTCTTGTGGCATTTTTCTTAAAAAAAAAAAGCCATGTACTGTATGACACCACCCCACCACCCTCACGTGTCTTCTGAAAATTGTTTGCATCAAGCCAAACTTTCTTGAAAAAAGAATTGTCAGTAAGCTGGCTTTGACTGCCTTTGCTTAACTATCAATTGTTTTCTTCACATATTGGCAAGCAATATGTGACTACTATATGGAGTTGATTTCTTTATTGTTTTTTTTCTATATATCATACTTTTAAAGTTCCCTTATGTACATGGCTTCTGACTTGTGTCTCTGACTTCCCCTTTCGTGAACTCTAAGGCTAGGTTCACACGGTGTATTTGCAGGGCGTAATTACGCCCCGCAATTACGCCGTGTGGCCGGGGGCGGGGAGTGAGCGGGGGGCCGGCACCTCGCCGGCCCTTGACTTATATTACCAGCGGCGCGTATACGCCGCTGGTAATTCACATGTCACTTATCTCCCCGCCCGGCGGATTCGCCGTGCAGGGAGAGGAGACGTAATCCATAGTTCTCTATGAGAACTGTGGATTACCGTAATGAATGGGCCGTTTTCAGCCCGTAATTTGCGCTCTCCGGCGCGTAATTACGGACCGAAATACGGCACATTTTAAGCCGTGTGAACATGGCCTAAAAGCTCGGCAGTGAGGGTCGTCAGAACGTTTCAGGCCAACTATAGCCTATAAGGTGTGAGTGTTATCAGCAGGATCTGACAAGTGTGAAGAAAACTGTTAACCAGACCAGTGCAAAAAAGATTACCCCATTATCCTTTCATGTATTGTTCTTGTCCAGAGAACAGCAAAGCAATCATTATGTTATTTCCTACTATTTGTAATGAGACTTCTTGCAGATAGGCAGCAGTTACAGTAAAGTGAGATTAGTCTGCCCTGCCATTCAAGAGTTTCATCATTTTACTATCACAGCTTTTGTGACAAAGTTTTATATGTAATTTTTAATTTAAAAAAATACTGCCAAAAATTGTAAAAAAAAAATAGTTTTTCATTATTATTATTAGTTTTGACAAACATACTTCTTGCTGAGGTAGAAGTCTCTTTAATGGGCAGAGTACTGTGAAACACATACTTCCAATCTTAAACCTTTTGCCAAATCACTCTTGAGGAAGTCATTTATACAGTGGTAAACTTTTTTTCTCTCCCTTAATATTGTTCTACTGTGTTTGTTGATAATTCTAACTTAGATAACAATCAGACCACATTTTATCAGTTATCAATCAAAGTATTCCAAAGGGTTCACTTACTTTTTCTTGCAAATTTGGTTTATACTGGTGCTCTGGCTGTAGCCCTAGTAATGTTTCCAGAGTTATATGAGAGGATTTTTAAGCAGAGGCTCCTAACTGCTTAATGCTCCTAGTGTATTGTCAGTATTGGAACTAGCAGATTACATGCTGGGTAATGCCTCACTGCCAGCTGTGATAACACTGGGTTCTGTCAACATTAAAAACACGGTAAGTGAAGATTGCAGACAAGGCTTACAGAGAATACCCACTGCTGCCATCAGAAATTTCGGGGCCTCATACAGATGAAGCGTCTTGGAATCCCCAAACACCAGAGACTTGTAACTGTTTTATCATGTTCCCAACTGTGCCTCACCCCCATGTACGAACTTCCCATCTATAGTGCTAAAAATGGTAATAATTACCCCCTTAGTGCCCTGGTAGTTAGGGACCTTTATAACTAGGTATATAGACCCCCTTGGTAGGTAGATATATAGCCAGCCTTTTTTCCCTTTTTCCCCCTGTAAGTAGTTAGCTATATAGGACTCCCAGTAGGTAAACATGTATATAGAAGCCCCCTCTTGTAGGTAGATAAATTGGGCCCCCAGAAGGTAGGTATATAGAGTCCCTCCAGAAGGTAGGTAGATAGGGGCCCTCCACTAGTTGGGTAATTAGGGACCCCCAGGAGGTAGGTAACTAGATAAGGGTCCCCCAGTAGATAGGTAGCTAGATATGGGCCTCCAGTAAGTAGGTAACTAGATAAGGCCCTCCAGTAGATAGCAAGGTAGATAGGGGCCCACCAGTAGGTAGTGAGGTAGATAGGGGTCACCCAGTAAGTATGTAGGTAGGTACATAGGGGCCTCCAGTAGGGATCTTCCACCATTTATCTAAATTATATGCACGTCACAAGGATGCACAAATAATTGAGATTGCCAAAACTGTGAAGCAAGGAGGTGGTAGCTAGCTACCCCCTTTCACAGAGTGGTCGTACCCAGTACTGCAGTACCGGCTATATTGCCCTAATGGTGGCCTTGAGGAAACCTGTCACAGTGCTATGTATGAACTCCCTACACTCTACCATTTTTTTGCAGAGCACAAGTATATACCTGAGCAAGTGTTTTACCTGCAAAGTTGAATTTTCATGGAGTTTTTGATTATAATCATTGCTTGACGGAAAGCTGCATGAAGGTGATTGCTTGTATACTATTACATGGCATGCTGGGTGTTTTCTCAAAAAAAAATAGGTTTTGACAATATATTAGCCTGGGTAGTATAAATTTTGATTTTATTTGTAGATAGGAACGAAATATTCAATGGCCTCTGTTTTGCTGGTTTACAGGCTCTTGTTGATGTACACATTTGTGGCATATACAGACTTAGGGCACGTTAATCTATTATTTTTAGATTGTTTTTGTTTTCTTAGGTTCTGCTTGGATGTGTGTTTTAGGAAAAATAATAAGATCCATGTCTTTTGTGTATAAAAAGTCTGTAAATGTTCAGTTCTTGTATAACACCATGTCTGAAGAAGGGAGCTAGTACTCTCGAAAGCTCACCATCAAATATACTCAGCCTCTAAAAGGTATCGCCTGATTTCTTCACTCTTCTACTACTTTCTATGGCTGACACGGTACAACATTATACTACTCGGAAAAATAATAAGATTGCATGCATTTTTTTCTAAAATTCCTTTTGTCCAAGCCCCTGTTAACATCACATTTTTTATCTCCATTTCACATAAACATTAATCGGGTAGGTTTTAAAAGACCAAAAATGTATACAAATTTTGCATATGTTAAACGTGCTTGATTTGCATTTCTATGCTTTTGCATACAATATTGAAAAAAAACCGAATCTGTTTAATGTATGCAAGTGTAGAGCTTTACATTTGCACGTTTCCCAATGACTCTTATATGAAAAAGAAGTCTACCCTACCCTCCAACCCCCTCCATAAACCCACCCCAGATAACCCCGCCACAAAAATACTGCCCCCACAAACCCAGCGGGGGGCCGTGAAAAAATTGTGTTGGATAAAACTGGTCCCTGGTGGAAAAAAGGTTGGGCACCGCTGGTCTACACAATTTTTTTAAGGTCGGATTTTAAAACCAATGGTTTTGTAAAAAACTTGGAACATGTTCAATAATCCGCTGTATTTCACTCAGAAAACAGCAGATTACTACACTATTCAATATAATGGGGTGGCCGTAGCCAAAAAACAATAAAAAAATCTGCAAAAAAAGGAAAGCCAAGTGTAAAATACTGGTCGGAATTTAATTCAGGATCCAACCAGTATTTTTCATTTGTCGTGTGGATGCATCCTAATAGTCTGAATACCTTTTTAGGCTATTCAAAGTATACAGTCGTCGAATGGCAAAAATGTGTTCTAAATGGGGCCAAGTACAAAAGTGGATACGACTGGCAGAATGTCAAGACAACTGGAATGGCCAGATTGTCTTTGTTTTGTAAATAGATAAGGTTTGGGTGTACACTTTAATTTTTTTACATTTCAGGTTTATAACCAGATTTTTGGCCTCTTCAGTCCTAATGATTTTATCAGGATAAATTACATTAAAAACTGTTATATATGTTCTCTCCTCATCTTGAGTTTTAATTTTTAGAAGTTGCTGTGCATCTAAGGGTATGTTCAATTTCGGCGCGCATTTCGCGTCATATTTGCACTCTAATACGAGCGAGATGCGTGCTGAAATTTCGGTAATCCACAGTTCTCATAGAGAACTATGGATTATGCCTCCACTCCCCGGGCGTACAATATTGCTGATCAGCGCGACTCACAATCACCTGGCGTAATTGCGGGGCGTTCTGTACGCCGTGTGAACATAGCCTAACTGTGTGCTTGGGTAAGACTTTTAGCAACAAACATGAGTGTCTTGACTGCTATAAAAAATTACAATTTCATGCAAAATTATATGAAGGCGCCCAAGAGTATTTTTACAATTTTGTGCTAGGTGTGTACTTTTAGAGTATGTATGGCTATGAAAAAATTTATGAAGATCAGGGTTTAGCATGAATTATATTTATTTAATATTAGTTTTTATTTGTACATGTAAAAAGTGTGAAAATTTTCCCGTTCAAACATCCCTGGCGGTAAAAAAAAGCATTTCACAGATAGATGGTTATGGCATACCTGGAAAAAGTTTTTTTAGAGTTACTCAAGTTTTGTAACCAAGTTCTAAGGAGAAGAAGGGAAGGCTATGTCTACACAGTACTAGATTCAGTATTTAGAATCAGACAAAAATCCGACTGTAACCTGTGCTGTGTAGACCACAATAGAAAATCCGTGCTGTAGTCTACACAGCACGGATTTTCTAATGTGGGTTTTCTAAGCCGCTGGCTGACATGTTCTATCTTCCGCTGGATTCCCATCGAGCTCCCATAGCCTCAATGTACTGGCCCAGCGGGAAATCCGAAAACAGACTGCGGTTTTTAGCGCATACCTGCACCAAAAACTGCAGTGTGGGGAAGTTAAAATACCATTAGATGTGTGGACCCGGCCAAACATAGGACCCTTTCATATGAGCAGGGCCACCATCAGAAATTTCAGGGCCCCCTACAGCTAAAGCGTCAGGGCCCCCCTGCCACTCCGCCCCCTGTTGACCCCGCCCCTGTCAACCCCATCACTCCGCCCCCCACCAACCACACCCAGCGACCCCCGCCGCCCAACCCCATAAAATAAAAAGCAATTGCGCCATTGTCTTTGGATTTATTTCTTGTTAAATTTTACAACATATTGTTTATCCATATTGTGTGCGTCACAATACAACACAAAATGATCACCACATCTCACCACTATAATGTTACTAACCAAACCAGTATACCCAGACCAAAATAACCAAATAATATATACAGACCAGAAAATACCGCCACATATCACTATGTATGACCAATACCACTATATTGTTACTGATCAAACCAGTATACTAAGGCCGATATTACCAATAACAACAAAAGACAAATACCAAGTAATGCCGCAATATCATCACTACATATCTCCACCATAAAGATGCAGAATAATGCCATGATACTGTTACTGAATACAGTCCATTACAATAAGACCAATATTACCACCATACACTGACCATATAGGGGGAAATGTATGAAAACTGTGTAGGTGTAAGACTGTCTTTGTTGCCCATAGCAGCCAGCGTGCCCCTCTCATTTTTCCAGAGCACTGTATGAAATGAAAGGGGAACGCTGATTAGTTTCTATGGGCAACAAAAAGTCTTACACCTAGACAGATTTCATTTCATACATGAGGCTCCTAGTGGTAGATACAAGTACACACAGTACAGTTACATATAGGTCCTCACAGGTGACGTCTTGTCTGAGGAGTCGTTCACTTTCCCTTCTTTCCCATCCGGTCCACACCGCTATAAGGACTTTTTGGGCCCACGACTCGCCCCTAAAGGGAATTCACAACCCCAAAACACCTGAGACTCCTCCCCTTTTAACTTTCTTAAAAACCAGTGCCCCCCCCCCCAATGTACAAACTCCCCAACCTTAGTGCCCCATTTTAGTAAAAATTCCCCCCCTTGGTGCCCCTGGTAGTTTTTTTAATAGTGTTGCCATAGGTGTGGGCCCCCGGGAGTTGGGGAGAAAAAAAAAGGTGGGCCCCCCGAGTTGGGTAGATAAAAAAGTGGGCCCCCAAGGGGGGTTTTTGGGTAGATAGATAGTGGGCCCCCATTTTGGGGGTAGATGTAGTGGGCCCCAAATATTTGGGGTAGATAGAAAGGGGGCCCCCCCCTATTTGGGGTTTAGTTTAAGATAGTGGGCCCCCGTAGTTGGGTAGATAGGGGTGGGCCCCCTTTAGTTAGTTAGTTTAAAATAGTGGGAAACCCCCGGTTCCCGGGAACGAAAGTGGGCCCCCCAATATTTAGGTTTTTTGGGGGCCCCCCATGGGGTAGGGGATAGTGGGCCCCCCTTTTAGTTGGGTTAGATAGTTAGGGGGGGCCCCGTAGTTAGGTAGATAGTTTTGGGCCCCGTAGTTAGGTAGTTAGGGGGCATCCGTTCCGTAGGTAGTGTGAAACCCATATTTGGTAGATAGGGGGCCCCGCTTGTTGGGTTTAGATAGTGGGATCCCATAGTTGGTAGATAGTGGGCCCCCCCGTAGTTAGGTAAAATAGGGGGACCCTTTAGCTGGTAGATTGGGGGGCCCCCAAACATGTTAGGAAGATGGGGGCCCCCTGTAGTTAGGTAGATAGGGGGCCCTCCTTTTAGTTAGGTATATAGTGGTCCCCTGTAGTTATGTAGATAGAAAGTGGGCCCTGTATTTAGGTGGGGATATTTGGGCCCCTTTTATTTTGGGTTTAAAATAGGGGCCCCCTTGGTTGTTGGTAGTTTGTGGGCCCTTTTTAGTTGGGGTAGATAGAAAGGGGGCCCCCTTGTAGTTCGGTAGATAAAAATGTGGGCCCCTTTTAGTTGGTTTTAGATAAAAAGGGGGGCCCCCCTGTATTTTGGTAGATAAAAAGGGGCCCGGTGTTCGGTGGGGTAGGAAAGGGGGCCCCCTTTGAAAGTTCGGAGATAGAAAGGGGCCCCTGTATTTTATGTAGATAAAAAAAGTGGGCCCCCGTAGTTAGGTAGATGGGTGGGCCCACTGTAGTTTAGGGTGGGTAGAAAGTGGGCCCCCTGTAGTTGGGTTAGATAGGGGGCCCCTGTAGTTAGTAAGATAGGGGGCCCCTGTAGTTGGTAGATGGGGTGGGCCCCCCTGTAGTTAGGTAGATAGTGGGCCCTTTAGTTCGGTTTGGGATAGAAAGTGGCCCCCTGTATTTTGGTTAAAAGGGGATAGGGGGCCCCCTGTATTTTGGTAGATAGGGCCCACTGTATTGCGGTAGATAGAAAGGGGGCCCCCTTTGAGTTAGGTAGATAGTGGGCCCCGTATTTTCCCGGTAGTTAAAAAGGGGTTTCCCCTTTTATTTAAATTTGATGATAGGGGGAAAGGAAAAACCTGAATGGGGCCCCCCCACTCAATTTTCCCTATTTTCCCCCTGAAAGTGTAGGGCCCCGCTCAAGGCTTCTCACCGGGTTGTGTGGGGCCCATTAAAGGGGCCCTTCTTCCCCTCGCCTAGTGAGGGCCCCCACAGGTTCAGGGGTGAGGGGACTTTTTAGTGGGGCCCCCAAGGGTTTCAGGTGTGTGGGGGACTGGAGGGGGGGCCCACGGGTAAAGGTGTGGGGGGGAATGGAGTGGGGGCCCCCCGGTTTTCAGGGGCCCGGGAAATCACTCCCAAAATTTGGGGCCCTGTGATTCCAGCTGCTGCATAGCTTTACCAGATCATTGCACTTTTTTTAACCCTCTGCGAACCCGGGTGATTGAGCAGCCCTCCCCCCCTTTTTTGTGTTCTTTCCCCCCCCTCTATCCTTTGGGCTCTGTGATCCTCTGGGCGGGACCCCACTGTATTGATTTGTCCAAGGGCCCTCCCTGCAGGGGGCGAGAATGAGGTGGGGGCCCCCAGTGCCCGGTTTTCCCGCTGCCCGCACAGAGGAGAGGAAAATCAGTGAAACAGATCTGTGTTAAAAAAAGTTTTCCCGGAGGCTGTGCTCTCAGGGGTGGGGCCCCCCCCCCCCCCCGCCTGACAAATACAATACAGACGCAGCCCCATGGGAGAGAAAAGCCTCCTGCCTGTTGTCTCTCATTTTCTGTGAAAAAAGAGGGGGTAACCCGGGTGGCGGAGGCGGGCCCCCGGGCTTTTACAAAACTGGCCCCGGGCCCCATACACCTGTAGTGCCTGTACACCCCTAATGGCGGCCCTGCATATGAGGATGGAAAAACAAGAGAACTAAAAGGAGCCAAATAGCCCACTGATTCAAGAAATTTGGAACACAGCCAAGGTTCTTCCTTAACCTCTTTTACAACACAGGGACAACTGGTACGGTCCGTAGTGTTGTAAGTTTTCCAATGTTGTGGACTTTTCTCTGTAATTCACACTATATTGTGAGGTTGGAGTTGCAGCTGACACCACTTCGCGCAACAGCAGGGTATGAAGGCCGTGCTCTCAATTCCCTGCTGTTTTAACCCCGTTAGAGATGTTTGCGCTGATTGTGACTGCTGCATCTAAATGGATGAGAAACACTGCCATGCACCAATCCTCATGTTGCCGATCTATTAACATGGCAGCTGGAAGCCTTATGAAGACTTTCATAGCTGCCTGTATTTGTTTCTATCACTTATTGCAACAGGCAGGAAGTGATAGAACCACCATCTCTGTACACCTTTCTGCATAGTTTATATAATGCAGAAGGGTGTATTGACTATTGTGCCCCTTAGTGATCAAGTACCCTAAGGTGACTTACTGTGAAAGTTAAAAAAAAAAAATGTTTAAAAGTAGGAAATTAAATATTAAAAGTTCAAATCACCCCCTTTTGCTATTTTACAAATTAAAAAATATAATAAAGGAAAACATAATTGGTATTGCTATGTCTGTAAAAGTCCGATCTATTGAAATATGACATCATTTATCGCGTACGCTGAACACAGTAGAAGAAAGTACTAAAACATAAGAAAATCCTTCATATTTTATATTGCCGGAATCACATCAACCTGCAGAATTCAGATAACACATCATTTATACCAAGGAATGAACACTATGAAAGCAATACCCTCGCAAACATGGCACAAATATGTTTTTTTCATATTTCACTCCACTTTTTTTTTCGCTTTCCAAGTATATTCTATGGTACGGTGAATGATATAATTTTCATAGAAAGTACATCTTGTCCTGCAAAATAAAAGCCCTCGGGGGGCGTGTCCTGCCATGTGAGGAGAGCAGACACGCTTACAGAGACTCCTACCCAGGGCAATACAGCATTAGCCTGCTTTTGCCACGATCCATGGGCAACAGGAGAGGGAAGAAGGCTCCGTAAGACGGCCCAGGGACAATCAGTAGGGAAGAAATCCTGATGTCCTAAATACTTCACACACCATCGCGGACCTCGATCAGAGACTCGCAGAGTTCCCAACCCCCTCTACCGGACCTCCAACAAGCGCTCAGGATCCCAGCGGCGCCATCTTTCCCCGCCCCTAACACGGCCCGTGCAGGAAAAGAGAGATGCGCCGGCGCGGGCATCGATCACCCGGCGAACCAAACCCCCCGCAATCACAGACACGCACCCTTAACCCAACCTGTGCCAGGAGATCTGCCGAGAGCGGGCGCTTTGCCCCGACACTTACTACTCCGGATCCGGCAGGAATGAGGAGATGAGACTCGCCCGACTCGCTGACAGCCCGGGACTGGAGAATGATCGGAGACAGAGCAGAGGACCCCGGATGCCCCTGCTGTATATGCCGCCGTACACCTGCAAGGCACAAGGAGGGTTGCACGAGTGGGAGAGATCCCCTGACGCGGCCCACGGGGGATCCCACCTGGAAGATACGGCCGGCACCGTGGCACTTCCGCGCAGCAGCTGTGCATCCATCATTCTAAGATGGCGACGGACCCTGTGCCTTTTCTCCACCTCACCAGCAAAAGGCCTGTTGCCTCATGCCAGGACTCCACCGTCAATTTGGGCTAAGCAAAGAGGCACGATCCTTGGAAACTCAGGGAATGTTGCACGCTTCACTTTCTCCCACGAGCACCTAAGCCCCACCAGCCCAGAAGCCCCTACAGCAAATAACCCACACTCCCACTGCAGACGTCTGAGCTGCCCAAATGTCCCCCGCGACAGTCTCTACCGCCAGGGTGTTCAGAGTCGACCCTCATCAAGCTCCAATGTGACCCCAAGGGAGACTCTATGACAGCCTGCTACCCTCCTCAGCTTGCCTCCAACACCCCACACCCAAGAGGGTATCAAAGCTCCACGTAGCGGCCTCTGTGATGCCCTTCACAGGCCCAAGATACCACCATACGAGTAACCTCCTCAGAGCTCACTGGAGAACCCGCCACCTGCAAGTTCGCTATTTGCAGCATGCAACCCTGCAGTAGAGCCCGTGTGGCACTCCATCCCGGGCTCATTTACATGGGGAGAAGCCCCTCTCATCAGAGCTGCCATCTCACTACGTTGGCGGAGGCCTCCTGCAAGTTATGGTACTATCTTTCCGGACCTGTCACTAGACACGTGCCCTCCGCACCCACCAGAAAGGCGATCAAGCGCTTGCCGCTCACCAAGATTCGGCGCTCCTCTCGCTGCTCCCTACCAAATTCTGATATGCAGTAATAAAAAAAAAAAACTAGACTCTCAATCTTCACACATCCTGGAAGACGAAGACTTAGTCCCTGTTCAATCTGACTATCTCTGTCCTAATCAAGAAAGGGTCTCAGAAATACATGGAGTGAGGTCCAGGCATCCAAAGTGCAACGGTGCCTTCGGCTCTTGGCAATCTTCTATTAGCTGAAACAACAGAACACCTATATCTCACCTGCGTTGGCCACATGGATTGACTCGAAAACCACAGTAGAAGGAACAACATCAGTGTGCGAGGTTCTCCCGAAACGGTCAAGAACGGCTGAACTTCTGCTCTTACCTAATGAGGTGTTCTAATTACGGGTTCTAGGCAGACCGGAAGTGGAACAGCTATCGCCTTTGATCGTGTCCATAGGGCACTCCGGCCCCAAGTCAAGAAATCACGCTACTAGGGACAGTCATTCTGTCGCATGTCATTACTTTACAGTGAAAGAAGAAATTATGAGCGAAAACGCGACTCATGCAGAATGTTACTTATCGACAGGATGACTCTGACCTCTACACAGACCTTTCAAGAGAGAACTCTCCGTCTGCGCTCCGGGTCAAACCCATTATTGGCCATTCTTTAAGCAAGAGGTATCCCATACAAATGGATGGCTTCCCATTTCTCAGTTCAGGTGCGTCATAAAGAGCAATGACTTCTCTTCTTCCGGTCAGTGGCATGACCTCCCGTAAAGAAAAAATAAAACCGAAATATACAAAAACATAAAAAGAGACAGAAAATAAAAATTAAAAAAAAGAAAGTAAAAAAGTTAAAAAAAAAAAAAAAGAAAGAATTAGAAAATTAAAATAAAAAAATAAAAAAGAAACAAAAGATATAACCCTAAAAAAAAAAATAAAACCAAAAAAAATAAAGAAAATATACCAAACCAAAAAAGGAATAAAAAAAATAAACCCCCTTCTATCAGCCTTGAATCTCCCGAGGTATCCTACCGACTGGACTGCGGCGATGCTGATGGACCCCACTCCCTCCTACATGCTGGCTCCTCTATCTGAATTACAGCCCCTCCGCCTCCTCGCCAGAGGGGACACTAAGCCTCAGCTGGCCTTGAAGACGCCTCAGCAGTCTAGGATCGCTCGTCGCGCCCAAGCGACATCCTCTATCGTGTAACCTGAGACGTCAGTCCTTTCGAGATAGGTCAGCCTTTGTAGCTAACTGTATTTCCCCGATTGGTTTTGCCTGACTTCTCTCTGCTTTTTTGAAACATTCTGTCCCCCTGTCGTAAGTACAGTAGCACATGACGAAAGTTTCACATGTGCGTGTGCTCTAACTCTTTCCCCTCCCTCACAGTCCGCGCTACTTCTGTCGCGACTAGTATGTTAGCCCCCCCCTTTTTTTTCCCTCCCCCCTTTCCCCCCCCTGCCCCCCTTCCCAACCCGCCGTCATCCCTCCCCTCTAGCACCTGTCCTGCCCCACCCGCAGACTTCCATCCCCCTATACACACCTCCCATGATCCCCCTCCCCTCCCCTCCTTTTTTTTTTCTTCTCCCCTCCTCCTTTCCCCCCTTTTCCCCCTTTCCCCCTCCCATTCCCTTCTTTCCTCTCGTTTATTTTTTTTTGGTTTGTCTATGTGACGTTTGTTCTGCTGACGAAATTACTGTGGCTCAATGCCCAGAGGGGGTGATGTGCATCATTTTATGGCCGATGGCTAAATTGGCATGGCTAAGTCCTCTGCCCACTGGCTGCGTTGAGGTTTCCCACCTCCATAGTTTGAGTTGGACCATCCGCCTCAGCTGTCCAGCTGAGATTGTAGCATGCCCTGACGTCTCTGTAACATGATTACTCTTTGCTCTAGAGTTCTGTCATACACCTGTAGCGATTGTAACCGCCCCCGCCCAAGATGCAGTGGACTCTATACTATCCATGCGGCCTCTTGAAGTGTTACTTCTGAACTTTTTAAGATTTTGAGCCAGACTTTCTCTGCTGCCTTTTCCTACTGTTTATGGTTAACTCTTACTCTCCAAGGTTTTTCTCGCGGCTGGCCTTCCGCTCTCCACTGTTATTTTTTCTCGGTCACAATTTCCTTTATCGTGCTGAAGCACATGATACACCTTATTGGCTAATCTCAGAGTGACTCTTCCCGTCAATAGTTGAATGGATTCAAGTGTTCTGGAGTAAAGCTCTCAGATCCTCTATGACCTACATAAGCAGGGTCCTCAAATTGTTCTGTATCCCAGGGAGAAGGGGTATGACGCATTTGTTAGATTCCCTATATTCAGAATTTCGTCAACCAGTAACTTTTCCCTGTCTGGTAACTGCAGAGCAGTAACCCCCTCTGCCAAAACGAACAGGAGTCGCCATTCTCTTCACAAATCCGTTGCTGGTCCGGGTTTCTGGAGTTCTCCTTACGATGATGCCAGAGCCCTCTTTTATCAAGTGCATACATCCACGGCCACGCTGTTCACGAGTCGCACAATATAGTAACGCGCCCATCTCGGACAGCTAACAATTTTTTTTTCCAACATTATTTGACACCCCCCCACAAGTGGGGGGGCGAGGGGGGGGTGTTGATAAATCTATCTCTGATATTATCGTTATTCCCAGGGAACGATTATTCATGTTCTGGAGACTTTAACCTCTCTCTCATCCGCCTGTTAATACCTCCGACCAGGCGCGCCCTCCCTTACCCCTGCGCACAGCACAATAGACGTCCAGAAAAATGCATCATCGATATGCGAGACTTGTGGATGCGTGGAGATTGCTTCATCTGGAGCAAGGATTACACCTTTCTTTCTCAATCCCTCACGTCTACTTACCAGTCGTATCGATTTATGTCCTCCACACCACTGCCTTGCTGCCCTTAAGTTTAGCCGTACCTCATCGGGAATATATTGCATCTCCGACCATGCCCCGGTACACTATGTGATTTACGCCTCCCCTCCAATGTTCCAATGCCGCTCTCTCTGGAAACTGAACGTCCCTCCTTTCAGACTCCTTTGCCTGCGGAGTCACTAGTCACGCGGCAGTAGCATTGCCTGAACATGCAAACGATCCAACTCACCCGCAGACTCGTGGGTAGCCTTTAAGTGCTTTTTGCGGGGGTTCTATAAAGCATGGCTTGCCCGCGGATTGAATCGGGATAAATCTCACTAATCTACAGACCCTTGCTCATCGCGTTTGCACTCCTCTAGAGTCCACCCACAAAGACTCCTGGCTCGTAACAGATCTGAGGGGACGTAATGCAGTGGCGTCACAAATATGGCCTTTGCTAACAGGGGGGGAGGGGGGCGGGCGACATCAGAGATACGCGTCAGATCTGTTGCGTGGCACATCCAATGATTTAGAGAAATAAACCGTGACGTTCCTTGCCCGAGTGTCGCATACGCGAGATAAGGGCCTCCCTGTTTGGTCCCATCTATTAAGACTCGAGGGACTAGTTTTATTACATATAACAGATGAGATCCTGAATTTTTTTAGATGCCTATTACACCGAACTGTTACACAACCTGGCTCCGACTAGGGGCGCCTCGGACTCTGAGGCGTCTGGCAGGCTCCTCAGAGATATCTCTCACAGCACAATCCTACCTAAACTGAGATGTTCTCAATCCTTAGCCACTCTAGAGGAACCTTTTTCCTCTGATGAGCTGGCAAGGCTATTCTCTGCGACTCCCGGTGGGGTAAGAGCCCTGGGGGGGGGGGGGGGGGGGGGGTGGGGGGGCCCGATGGGTATGACGGGGCATCATGTTTCCCGGGGGGGTGGGTAAAGGGGGGGGGGAAACATTGTAAAAGGACTCCCTCTCCGCTCCCCTTTCGCCTTGCGAGCATTTCAATAGAGTGACCTCTGTCTCGCCATTTTGACCCAGCTTTTCTGAAAGCATTCATTTACCTGTGAACGCAATAAAGGACGATAAATACCCAGCGTCTATCTGCCAAAGTTACAGGCCCATCTCGCCTTAATTAACACCGCCCGCTAATGCTATTATCAAATTTCGTCGCAATGCTCCACAAAGCTCCCTATTCGTCGAGTCCGCTCCAATTCACTCTTCTACTTCAAGTAGGGTTAGATCCTCATAGGGATCCTCGGATCAAAACAACCCAAGACGATTGTACTCGCCTCTCTCTGCAAACTTTTTCAGGGCTCCAAATGATCCCTTGCGTTCTCAAATCTCTAGATCCCCAAAAAAAGGAAATTTGAGGGTTAACTGGTCCTTTATGAGGGGGGGTGTTGGGAAACAAATAGGACTGGGCCCAGCAATGATAAACGGATCCCTTGCGCTTATAAACTCCCGCATCCCAAAAAATTCCGTAAAAAAGGGTCTCTACCCTTCCCTTTAAAGAAAAGCAATGGTACCAGAAGGGATGCCCCCTTTCCCTTTGCTCAAATTTCTAGTTATGGAAATCAAATTTGAAACCCCATACGCTCCGACGACTCTATTCAGGGTTTTCCCGATTCCCCAATCAAAACTTTAAATGTTCGGCTTTTTGGGGGACGTTTTCTGCTTTTTACCTTTAAACCCCTTTAAAGATCTATCTCGCCTTTGTCCGAGTGTTTTAAAAGATTTTGGGGAAATTTTACCCAATCTTTAAAGTGAACATGCCCAATAGTGTGGGGGTTAACCCTCAATCTTACAGACCACCCCTTTCAAACCCTAAATTTGGGCCTTTCCCCATTTTCTTTGGGCAGGATTTTTTCCCAACCAATTTGGGGTGTCGGGTTTCCTGAAAAATCCGGGAAAAAGCCTTTGATCTTAACTTTGCCCCCTTTTGCTTCCACGTTTAGACAGGACTTGATGAAGTGGGATAGAAGAGATTTTTTCCCTGGATAGGGGGAGAATAAATATATTCAAAAATTTAATAAATTTTCCCCCCATCTCTTATTTCCGGGTTTTAGACCATTTTCCCCTTTTCTCCTTTAAAGCTTTTTTATGGCCCCGGGGTTAATCAAAATCCCAAATTTTTATGGGCACACAAAAAATCCCCGGCTAGCCCATTCAATTTTTTTTCTCATAAACCCCAAAAGAGAGGGAGGGCTGGGGACTTCCTGATTTTCCAAACCGTACTACCTGGCCTCAGTCATGGGGCGCACGCTGAAATTTATTTTTACAAAAGCCCATTTTGAAAATTTTGGGGACAGCTTTTAGACGTTTTTTATGGCGCTTTCCCCAGCGGCCCCCACCCTGGCTGACCCCCAAAGGTTTTCCCACCAAAAGTCTCCTGAGTACTGTTCCAAATTTATAGCCCGCAAAATCGGGTCACAATCTGTTTGGGGGTTCCCCCCTTTAAAATGTCCCTATTTAAAAGAGGGGGAAAACTGACACCATAAGGGTGAAACCTGGGTTAAAGAGTTTTTAGATTACCTATATCCCGACTGGGGCAGTTTGGGGGGGTTTTCGTATGCTTTCAGCAATGGGAATATTTCAGACCGTAAAACCCTTCCGGAAAATTTGGGGGGAGGGCATGGAACGATTAATCTTTTCAAAATTTAAATTTTCTATCAGACAAAATTTTTATTTCCCCCTAACAGGGGGGTTCGGACCCCACAGGCCTCACTCGACCTTCGAATATGGTGCTTGCTGGGAAACCCTGGGAAGGGCAAACGCTTTCAAAAATTTTTTGGGGTTTTGGGTTTTTAGTAGGTGATTAAAAAATTTTCCCCTTTCCAAAAAAAAAGGGGGAAGGAGTTGGGTTTTTGGGGCTCTCGGGGGAGGAATGGGGAAAAGGGCCTTATTCCCGGCCCACAAATCTTCCCCCCACCCCGGGCAGGAATTGAACTTTAAATTAATTACACGGGTACAGAAATCCCCGCCCCCTTTTCCACTTTATATTTTCCCCAAGATCCAATATCTGCTGGCGTGTAGACGGAAAGGGGGGGACCAATTTTCACATTTGGCGGTGCTGCTCCACATTCAAACCCTTTTGGGGGCAGGGTTTCTTGACCTCCCTTCATGTGATTACGGGGGTTTAGAATACAAGGGGCCCTTGGCCCCCTTGGTTTTTTTTTTTTTATATCCCTTGCCCAAAAACCCGCCCCGAACTCAGCTTTTTTCGGGGTTTCCCGGTCCCCGGCGGCAAATTGGGGGTTTCCCCGTTTTGTGGTTATCTATGTTGCCCCTTTTATTTCCCCCTGGCTCCAGCAGAAACCAAAATCTTCAACGTTTGGAGGAATTCCGTGCAGACTCGCTTTCCCAATCCAGGAAGCACTTACAGACCTGGGACGAATGGTTTGCCTTTTGCCGTACGGACCACTACCGCACTTTTAGTTAAGCTATCTCGCCCGACCTCCTCGCACGTTGGAAAACCTGTTCTGGGAGTGGCCGACAGGGAGGGGGGGGGGGAGACCGGAGACTTTTCTTTTTCCTTTTCTTGTTTTTCACTCCTTTTTTATGCATATGTTGTTGAGTTCGGATTATTTATGTGAACATTATATCAGCTTCCAAGTTGGTGCTGTATCCGGGACTCATGTGCTGCCACTCTAACATGCTCAGTAGTTGCTGTTTCCTTTTGTTCCTAATGGAACCATTGGAAGAAGACGCTCTCTATCCATTTGGTCACAAAGGATACATCACTGTTAACTTTGGGTACATAACGTGTGAGCACCATGTAACAATATTTCATGTTAACTACAGTTTACTGTGTACTCTGCTAATGGACTGTTATATGCTGAACTCGAACAATTGTTTACAGTTGTCTCTTTTTTTCAATAAAATCCGCTTTTGAATTTGAAAAATAAAAGCCCTCATCTGTCTATATAGATTGAAAAATAAAAAAGTTAGAACTCAGGGAGAAAATAACAAAGTGCCATATTATTATGACCAGCTGTCATTGTGTGTTTCATACTTTAATGGCACGTCCATAGGATGCCAACCTCTGGGACCTGCACCTATCTCAGAACGGGCCTCGAAAAGTCTCTGTTCAGAATAGAGAGCTGATCGTGCTTGCACACAACATTCCACTCTGTTCTATGGGAGTTCCGAGTATAGCTGAGCAGTGTGTTCGACTGTATTCAGAGCTACCTTAGAACAGAATGACGAGTAGTGCATAAGCACGACCTACTTTCTGTTTTTAAGGAATGTTCCAGAGATACAGTATCTCACAAAATATTGTATTATATCTTTTCATAGAACAACACTGAATATATGACACTTTGATACAAGTAGTCAGTGTATACCTTGTATAACAGTATAAATCTGGTGTTGCCTCAAAATAACTCAATCTAAACCTCTGGCAACAAAAGTGAGTACACCACTAAGTAAAAGTGGACAAATTACGCCCAATTTGCCATTTTTCCTCAACGGTGTCATGTGACTTGTTAGTGTTAAAAGGTCTCAGATGTGAATGTGCAGCAGATGTGTGAAATTTGGTGTTATCAGTCTCATACTTTGGCACGGTGAGTTCAACATGGCACCTCATGGAAAAGAACCGTCTAAGGATCTGAAAAAAAAGAATTGTTGCTCTATATAAAGATGGCATTGTCTTTAAGAAGATTTAACGAGACAGATTCCATTTAAAACAGGCCTTGCCATGGTCGAACAAAGAAGTTGAGTGCACATGCTCAGCCACATATTCAGAGATTGTCTTTTAAAAATAGACATATGAGTGCTGCCCGCACTGCTGCAGAGGTTAAAGTGAGAAGTCAGCCTGTCAGTGCTCAGACCAAATGCCACACACTGCATCAAATTGGTTTGCATAGCTGTCTTCCCAGAAGGAAGCTTGTTCTAAAGATGATGCATAAGTAAGCCTGTAAACAGTTTGCTGAAGACAAACAGATTGAGGACATTGATTATTGGAAGCATGTCCTGTGGTCTGATGAGACCAAGATTTATTTGTTTCAAATGGTGTCAAGCGTGTGTGGTGGCAACCAGGTGAGGATTGCAAAGACAAGTGTGTCTTGCCTACAGTCAAGCATGGTGGTGGGAGTGTCATCACTTGGGGCTGCATGAGTGCCGCCGGCTGTGGGGAGCTACAGTCCATTGAGGGAACCAGAGAAGCACAAGGTCTCTAACACCCACCAGCTCAGTGATGTTGTCATGGAGGTGTGAAAGAGAATTCTATTGGTAACCTGTGAAGCTCTAGTGAATTTCATGTTCAGACAGTGCTGGAAAATAATGGTGGCCACACAATATATTTGGGTACAATTTTTCCATTTTTACTTAGGGGTGTATTCACTTTTGTTGCCATCAGTTTAGGCATTGATGTGAGTTATTCTGAGGTCACACCAAATGTACACTGTTCTACAAGCTGTACACTGACTACCTTACATTGTATCAAAGTGTCATATCTTCAGTGTTGTCCCATGAAAAGATAATAATAATAAAATAATACAATGTTTAGAAAAAAATGTGAGGAATGTACTCACTTTTGTGAGATACTGTAGGTACAAGTCTCAAAGGTGGGACCCCCACCTATAACTCACACATTAGTGGCATATCCTATAGATATTGAATCAAAGAACAAGATGGGAACACTACTTTTAGGGAATGTTTCATCCACAAATTAAATAGGATTTAAGTCAGGTCTTTATTATAAGCAAATATTATTTTGGCATGACTGTACGCTCAGGGCCGGACTGGGAATAAAAATCAGCCCTGGCACAAAGCTCCCAGCAGCCTACATACAATATCCGCTTAAAAAATGTCCCTTGTTCTCGCACCTCGCCACTTTCTAAAGTAAACTACACTATAAAGGTGCTTTCACACTGAGTGTTTTTGGTGCATTTTTTATGTGTTTTCGGTGCGGTTTTGTGCAGAAAGTTAATGCTGTACATTTCTGCACAAAAAAAAAAGCATCAAAAAATGCACCAAAACCGCTCTGTGTGAAAGCCCCCTAAACACAAGCAAGAAAGAAACAGTGGTGCAGAGTAACCCCTCATCACAGAGTCAGGTGTGCACTTGCTTCACAATCAGGGACAAGCCCACACTGACACTACATAAGCACCAACATAACCTACAACCCCACCAATCACATCCCCAGTAGTCAGGTCACCATCACATGAATACAGCACTGATTCAACACAGAAGTAAAATGACCCCTGACAGCAGGGACTCACAGGAGATGTCATCTCTGATGGGAGTTGTTCTCTTCTCCTTTTCTTCTGCTTCTGGCCCAAACCTCCATGATGTCTTCCCTGATGAGTTGTTCCCTTCCCTTTTTTTCTCTGTCCGGTACAGCATGCAATGTCTTCTTCTCCCGGTCACTACTCGTCCCTGTACAATTTACCACAAATACATCTTAGACTCCTGTCTCTTCCAGCACTTTCATATCAATTCCCCAAACAGCGTATGTTAGACCCTAAACATTAGAAATTAAAAAATGTCAGATAAGTGGCATGTAAATAGGTAGACCCCCATTAGGTAGGTAAAAAGGGCCTTCCTCCATTAATTTGGTAGGTAGACAGGGCCTACCCCTGTAACTAGCCAGGTAGCTGGGGCTGCCCCCAGTAACTAGCCAGGTAGCTGGGGCTGCCCCCAGTAATCAGCCAGGTAACTAGGGCTGCCCCCAGTAATCAGCCAGGTAGGGCCAGTAATTAGAGATGTAGGGCCAGTAATTAGCCAGGTAGGGCCAGGGGCAGTAATTAGCAGGCAGGGCCAGAAAGTAGGCAGGCAGTGCCAGTAAGTAGGCAGACAGGGCCAGTATATAGCCCGGCAGGGCATCATATAGGTAGGCCGGGGCAGTATATAGCCAGGCAGGGGTAGTATATAGCCAGGCAGGGGCAGTATATAGCCAGGCAGGGGCAGTATATAGCCAGGCAGGGGCATCATATAGCCAGGCAGGGGTAGTATATAGCCAGGCAGGGCATATATAGGCCAGGCAGGGGCAGTAAAATAGCCAGGCAGCATCATATAGTGGGCAAGGTAGTATATCCAAGTATATAAGCCATGCAGGGGTAGTATATAGCCGGGCAGGCAGCTGATCATAATAGCCGGGCCCTTGGGTCAGTAATAGCCAGGCAGGGAAAGTAATGCCAGGCAGGGCATCATATGGGGCCAGGCAGGGCAGTATATAGCCAGGCAGGGGCAGTATATAGCCAGGAAAGGGCCCAGAAAATATACCAGGCAGGGCATCATATAGGTAGGCAGGGAAGTATATAGCCAGGCAGGGGTAGTATATCGCCAGGCAGGGGTAGCATATAACCAGGCAGGGGCAGTATATAGCCAGGCAGGGCATCATATAGGCAGACAGGGCATCATATAGGCAGGGGTAGTACATAGCCAGGCAGGGGCAGTACTTAGCCAGGCAGGGGCATCATATAGCCATGCAGGGCATCATATAGGTAGGCAGGGGTAGTATATAGGTAGGCAGGGGTAGTATATAGCCAGGCAGGAGTAGTATATAGCCAGGCAGGGGCAGTATATAGCCAGGCAGGGGCTTCATATAGGCAGGCAGGGGCAGTATATAGCCAGGCAGGGGCAGTATATAGCCAGGCAGGGCATCATATAGGTAGGCAGGGGTAGTATATAGCCAGGCAGGGGCAGTATATAGCCAGGCAGGGGCAGTATATAGCCAGGCAGGGGCATCATATAGCCAGGCAGGGGCAGTATATATAGGCAGGGCAGTATATAGCCAGGCAGGGCAGTATATAGCCAGGCAGGGCATCATATAGCTAGGCAGGGGCAATAAGTAGTTTAAAAAGAAATAAAAATATTACTCACCTGGTTTCCCTCCTCTTCTCCAAGTCCGTTCAGAGCGGCCGCTCTCACCCGAGTGGGGGCTGCGGAGCAGGCACGCGTTGACGTCATCACATCGCGCGCTTGCCCCGCGGCCTCCTGGGAGCTGAAAAGACGAGATCAGAAGATCCCAGCTGTTCAGCCTCGGCCGCTGCTTGCACCGCGCGGTTCAGGCAGCGGCGGCCATGATGGCTGGGTCGGTGACCCGGCCGTGCAGCCGTGTGGCGAGAGGGGCCTATCGGCCCCCTGGCACAGGGTTCCGGTCGCATATGCGCTCATTGCGGCCTCTGTGCATGCGCCAGCACTCAGGACCCGCCGGGGGGAAACACCTGTGGCCCGGACCCCAGCGGCCCGCCGGGCAAATGCCCGTTTTGCCTTATGGGCAGTCCGGGCCTGTGTACGCTTATATCTCCCCTGTGACTCTCACATCTCTGGGGAAGAGGGTTATACACTTTTACTTTCAGTTAATTGTAAAGGCCCCCGTTTACATTAGGAAAAATACAGTCTAATTCTCTTATTTTGGTGTGACCAGACAATTGTCTAATGTGTATGAGGGCCCCCTGACATGATAATAATAATAATCTTTATTTATATAGCGCCAACATATTCCGCAGCACTTTACAATATAGAGGGAATAAGCACAGACAAACCAGACATTACATTATAAAAAAGCTACTGACAAATGAGACACAAGGTGTGAGGGCCCTGCTCGCAAGAGCTTACAATCTATTGAGGATTGAGATGTTCTCTTGACAGCTAATTCTCAGGGCAACTACTTGTTGTTGCTTCTTCTGTGTTGCATATTCTTGGTCTCTTTACAACATTCAACACTGTAGTTCACCAACTTCTCCTCAGCATGCTCAGCGCTAGTGGCCTCCTGGATACTGCTCTCTTGGTTCTCATCTTACCTCTCTGACCGCTCCTTCAGTGTCTCATTTGCAGGTTCTACTTCTTATCCTTTCCTTGTTGTTGGGGTTCCTCAGGGATCGATTCTTGGTCCTCTCCTCTTTTTAATCTACACAGCCCCCATTGGACAAACCATCAGATTTTCAGTACCATCTCTACACTGATGACACTCAACTATACACCTCTTCCAATGACGTCACTCCTGCCCTGCTACAAAACACCAGTGACTCTTTCTGCTGTCTCTGACATCATGTCCTCTCTCTATCTTAAACTAAACCTCACTAAAACTGAACTTCTTGTGATTTTGCCATCTAATAACCAGTCTCACCCTGCTATTTCTATATCAGTTTGTGGTACTCCCATAACTTCTAGGCAGTAGGCCTGCTGTCTTGGGGTTATACTAGATTCTGATCTGCCCTTCACTCTCTATATTCAATCCCTTGCCCCCTCCTCTCACTTGCACCTCAATAACAGCTCCAGAATCCTTCCTTTTCTCATTGTGGAAACAACTTAAACTCTTAGGGCCACATGTATGAATCCCGCCAGGTCGGGGCGCACCTTTCCGCCAGTTTCCCGGCGGAATCTGCCCTGATTTAAGTCGGGGCCGGGGGCGCTCATACATACAATGTAAAGTCCGCCGCGCCTCACCAGTGTTTTAGGCGCGTGCGGGTCCGAGGCGCAGTGCAGCGCTCCCGCCTATGGATTCGCCGCCGGAGGTAGCGCACTCATACATGCGGGGAAAAGTTCCCTGCACCTCGCCAGTGTGTGTGGGGCACAGTGCGGGGACATGGGCGCAGTGCGGGACTTAGGCGCCGTGCGGGACTGCGCCGAATAAACAGTTCCGATGCGTGACAGGCTGGAAAACAGCGAGAAATCATTCCACATGTCGGTGCTGAGTATGAATCAATAATCGCCTTTAAAAAGGCGTTCAACATCCAGGAAAAGAGCGGGAAACCTAAAAAATAAAAAATACATAAAACAAAATCACTTTCCAATATCCTAATTCAAGAATTAGGATATTGGAAATTGCCGGAAATACATTATTCAAATTCAGAACGCTATTCTGATTGGTCGGCATAAACCGGCCAATCAGAATAGGAGCGACAGTGAACCTTTTAAAAACCTATGGGGAAGTTTAGACCAATCAAATCCACGGCGGGATAGTTCAAAATACAGTAAAAATGCTGAAAAGAGTTTGATTGGTTAAGCTACCGGGGACTTGGCTAGCTCACCCAATCAAATAGGAGCGACAGAGACCCATTTTAGCCTATGGAGAATTATTGACCAATCAAATAGGAGCGACAAAGACCCATTCTAGTCTATGGAGAAGTTTAGACCAATCAAAAATCCACGGCGGGATAATTAAAAAATACAGTAAAAAGACGAAAAGAGCTGATTGGCTGAGCTAGGGGGTGCTTGGCTATCCCAGCCAATCAGAGCGCGAGCTACTTCTCCCATTAAGCCCTATGGAGAGTTTGGCGCACTGAAATCTCGGCGCTCTGCGCCGTGTGACATGAAGTATTAATAAAAAAATTTTATTAAATGTAAAACATTATCAGAAAAAGAGCCGAACCCTTCTTTACAAATAAAGCAGTTTAAAATCCCGAACAACGCGTTTGTCGGCCGAGACCGGGCGCTACATAGGGAATTGCAAAAGAGAGAATTTCGCCGGGAAATACAGTAATTCAAATTGTTTAAGCTATTCTCATTGGTCGGAAATAAACCACCAATCAGAATAGGAGCGACAATGTCCCAAAATATCCTATGGAGAAAAATTGACCAATCATATTCAAAGGCGGGACATTTAAAATACAGTAAAAAATGCAGAAACGAGCTGATTGGTTGAAGCGGCGGGGGCTCGTCAGCTTAGCCAATCAGACGCGAGCTACTTTCCAAAGAATTCTTTTTGGGGAAAGAAAATTCTGAGCGCGCTCTGTGTTTGGGCTAAGTTAAAAAAGGCGCCTTATTTGAACCAATGGGAAGTGAGCGACGCTCCTAGGGGTTTTTTCTAATGCAATCTCGCTCTCCCATTGGTCCAAATAACGGCGCCTCTTTTAACTTAGCCAATCACAGAGCCGCGCTCAGAAATTTCTTTACCCCATAGAACTCTAGAGAAAGTAGCTCGCGCTCTGATTGGCTAACTGGACGAGCCCCCGCCGCTTCAAACCAATCAGCTCGTTTCTGCATTTTTACTGTTTTTTTGAACTGTCCCCCCTTTGAAATGATTGGTCAGTTTTTCTCTATAGGATATAATGGGACATTGTCGCTTCTATTCTGTTTGGTCAATTCTCCTCCATAGGTTAAAAATGGGACATTGTCGCTCCTTTCTGATTGGCTGGGTTTTTGCCGACCAACGAGAATAGCTAAACAATTGAATTACGTATTCCCGGGCGATTTCTCTCTATTGCAATTCCCCTATGTAGCGCCGGTCTCGGCGACAAACGCGTTTTCAGGTTTTTAACTGCTTTATTTGTAAAGAAGGTTCTGGCTCTTTATCTGATAATGGTTTTACACTTAATAAAAATAATTTTTTGATTAATACTTCATGCCGCACGCCACGACGCCGAGATTTCAGAGCGCACATCTCTCCATAGACTATAATGGGAGAAGTAGCTCGCGCTCTTATTGGCTGGGATAGCCAAGCCACCGCTAGCTCAGCCAATCAGCTCTTTTTTGTCTTTTTACTGTATTTTGAACTGTCCTGCCTTTGATTTTGATTGGGGCCAAACATCTCCATAGGGTATAATGGGACTTTGTCGCTTCTATTCTGATTGGTTAATACTCCTTCATAGGATAGAAAGGCCACTGTCGCTCCTATTCTGATGGCTGGCTTCTGCCGACCAATGAAATAACTTAAACAATTTGAATTACTGTATTTTCCCCGGCAATTCCCCTCTATTGCAATTCCCTATGTAGCGCCTGTCTCGGCTACAAACGAGTTTTTCAGGTTTTTAACTGCTTTATTTGTAAAGAAGGGTTCTGCTCTTTATCTGATAATGTTTTACACTTAATCAAAAAATAATTTTTATTTTTTTTTTCTTAAATAATTTTTATTGTATCCAACCAGTCAAATATACAGTATGAATTTCAACATCATTTGATATAACAATGCTTGCGAGACAATTCAACAGGTGTCGAGTTTTACAGGGTATTCACATTCTTTGGCATGGATTCATTTTTCAACATCTTTCCTTTTTTTTCATTTTTCTCTTTAGAACATAACACATTTGGAAAAATAATTTTTTGATTAATACTTCATGCCGCACGCCGCTGAGTGCCGAGATTTCAGAGCGCCCATCTCTCCATAGACTATACTGGGAGAAGTAGCTCGCGCTCTGATTGGCTGGGGATAGCCAAGCACCCCTAGCTCAGCCAATCAACCTTTTCTTTCTTTTTACTGTATTTTGAATTATCCCGCCGTGGATTTTGATTGGTCTAAACTTTCCCCTAGACTAAAAATGGGTCTTTGTCGCTCCCATTCTGATTGGTTTAATAATTCTCCATAGGCTAGAATGGGTCTCTGTCGCTCCTATTCGAATTGGGTGAGCTAGCCAAGTCCCCGGTAGCTTAACCAATCAGCTCTTTTCAGCATTTTTACTGTATTTTGAACTATCCCGCCGTGGATTTGATTGGTCTAAAATTCCCCATAGGTTTTAATGGGTTTACTGTCCCCCCAATTCTGATTGGCCGGTTTATGCCGACCAAAGAGAATAGGTTTCAGAATTTGAATTACTGTATTTTCCCGGCAATTTCCAATATCATAAATCTTGATATTGCGCGTTTTTAGAGTTTTTGGAAAGTGGTTTTTTTTTTTTAAGTATGTTTTATTTTTTACGTTCAGCTCTTTTTCTGACAATGTTTTCCCCCCTTTATAAAGGCGATTTTTTTTCGGAATCATACTCCTGCTGCACGGAGCGGAGCGCCAAGATTTCTGTCGCGATCTTCGATCTGCTTCCTCGCATGTTTCCGATCCTGCATCACTTCGCCTATGCCGGAGGATTTAGACCAAAAAAAACCTGTCTGCCTGTCGAGCTGCTGAGCGCTGCACTGCGCCTCGCTTTGCCGACTCGCCATCGTACATGCCTCGGAGTACACGAGCGCGCCGCGTCCCGCCCCGGAACGCCTACACCGCGCCCACTGCCCGCCCCTTCATGCGGGGCGCAGCTGAAAGTGGCGAACGCTGCGCCTAACACTGAATCCTCGCATCCGACAGCGGGATTCGGGCCGCGGGATTTGGCGCAGTATACGCCAAAAAACGGGCGAAAAGCCCGATCATACATGTCGCCCTTAGAGCATGTCCCCATGGCAAAGGTTTGTGGACGGTTTTTCAGACGGTTTGCGGTTGTAACGCACAGAGGTAGTGGATCTGCTGGACCACCGCAAGCGATGGTGAAAGCCCTCACCAGGGAGCAGAGTCTAAGTAGAAATACCAATATGAAGTACAATGACTCTCAAATAACTACCAGATAAAAAATTTTATTCCAAAAATACATTTAAATACAAATAATTCAGCTATCACAACTGTAACAACTTTAAAAAAACATTTAAAAACACAAAATACCCCCCAATACAATATTGGTTACACATCCATCACCTCCAGTTAACAGGCAGTAGATTGGGAAGACGCATAATAAGTACACATATAGCAGATCAAGTGATCAAAAAATAAAAAAATGTATCAGACCAGAAAATAATAATAGAAATAAAATACCTATATTTCAATTCATTACCAAAGTGGTGGATATGTCACCAAGGAGGGTATTAGCCTCGACGCGCGTTTCGCCGCCAGCTTTTTCAAGAGGCGTCTATGTAGAAGAGGAGTCTAAGTAGAACCCGGTTTTAACCAGAGCCCGCCACAAAGCGGGATGGACTTGCTGCGGCGGATTGCTACCAGGTCGCTTCCACTGGTGGGACTTGCTTGCGGTGGTTGCCAAGGGTAAGCATGGTACAAAATAGTCAGGCAGAGTCGTAGTCGGGGTCAGGCGGTAGGTCAGGGCAGGCGGTAGAGATTCGTGGACGAGAGACAGAAGCTAGGTGGTACGGTACACAGGAATCAAAGACGAGGCAGAAAACACTTTCTCAGTAGGCTACAAAGGCACTAAAGACCCAGCGGAGAGCTGCCGGAGGCGGAGCCCCTAAATAGGGTCAGCGGCCAGCACCAGCCAATTACCGCCATGCTGGCCCTTTAAATCTGCAGAAGCCGGCGCGTGCCCGCCCTAGGGAGCGGGGACGCACGCACCGACCGGCACTATGGCGCATTGGGGGCAAAGGGGGGGTAAACTACTTGACTTTCCCCGGGGGCGAGGGGCACCCATGGCCCGGCACCCAGACTGCGGAGCCACTCGCCCCGGCGCCAGGGAGGCAGCAGTTGGACGGATGCGCTCGCAGCCTGCCCCACGGGCTGCGGCCATGTCCGTGACAGTACCCCCCCCCCCTTAGGTCTCCCCCTCTTTCTAGCCTGGAGGAACCACTGTACTAGCTCCCGATCCAGAATGTTATCTTCCGGCTCCCATGACCTTTCCTCGGGCCCAAACCCCGTCCGATCGATGAGATAATACCGTTTCCCTTTAGAGATACTCATATCTATGATAGCCATTACCAGAAAAACGTTAGTGGCATCCGCTAAAGGAGAAGGAAGGACTGCCTTACGAGAAAAACGGTTCAGAACCAGAGGTTTGAGAAGGGAAACATGAAAGGAGTTTGGGATGGCCATGGAATGCGGGAGCCGGAGTATATAGGCCACCGGGTTTATGCGTTTAAGCACTTCGAATGGAGCCACGTAGCGGGGCCCCAATTTATAACTCGGAATTTTAAGGCGGACATATTTGGCCGATAACCACACCTTAGCACCCGGGGGAAAAACTGAGGGGGAACTTCTTTGCTTATCTGCCTGAGTCTTCGTGCGTGCTGAAGCTCGAAGCAGCAACTGGCGAGTCGGGGCCCAAACGACCTTTATGTCTTGGACCAACGTATCTGCTGCTGGGACCTCAGACAGGGATGCTAGCGGGAAAGGTGGGCGGGGGTGCATACCATACACAATGTAGAAGGGAGAGGTACCCGCAGATTCAGAATCTAGAGAATTGTACGAGAATTCCGTCGACGACAGCAAGTTGGACCAGTCATCCTGATGAGCCGAGACGAAGTGGCGCAAAGAATTTCCCTGGACCTGGTTGACCCTCTCTACCTGACCATTCGTCTGGTGGTGGGAGGCCAAGGAGAAGTCGAGCTTCACCTGAAGTTGGGAACAAAGGGCCCGCCAGAATTTAGAAACAAATTGGACCCCTAGATCCAAGACAATTTGGAGCGGCAACCCATGCAAACGAAAAATGTGGTGAAAAAACAAGTTGGCCAGGCGTGGGGCAGAGGGTAAGCCTGGCAACGCGACAAAATGCGCCATTTTCAAAAACCGATCCGTGACCATCCAGATGACGGTATTACCAGAAGAGGGGGGGAGGTCGGTTATGAAGTCCATGGCCACGTGCGACCAGTGACTGGTAGTGATGGGTAGGGGATGCAGAAGTCCTGCCGGCTTGTGACGAGGCGTCTTATTACGGGCACAGGTTATGCAGGACTCAACGAACTCCCTGACATCCCTACCAATAGAACCGGGAGATAAGTCTTACGGGCACCAGGATGTCCGGCCATCAAAGAACAATGTCCCCACTTCAAGACTTTTCTTCGGAGCGTGGGACCCATGTATGTTCTCCTTGGTGAGACATTCCGTAGGTCAACAGGAGCTGCGGAGACAAGGCGCTCAGGGGGTATAATGTGTTCTGGGGCCACTTCTTCGTCGAATGAGCGCTGGGAAGCACCGGGCGAAGTGCCACTAAACAACGACTCAAGCAGCTAGACCCCCAGCGGGTTACCTCTCCAGAAGTCCAATCCAGAGTAGGGGAGTGGAGCCGCAGCCATGGAAGGTCCAGGAGAATTGCTGAAGAGGAGCGAGGCAACACGAAGAAAGTGATCTTCTCCTTATGCAAGGCTCCTACACAGAGAGTCAACGGCTTGGTGATAAACTGTTTGGTGTCAATTAAAAGTTCTCCGCTGACCGAGGAGATGACCAACTACTTTTCCATATGGACCACCGGGAGGTGGTATTGCAACACCAAGGAATGGTGAATAAAGTACCCGGCTGAACCCGAGTCCAGAAAGGCTGGGACCTGGAACGTGAGTCCAGAGTCTGTCACAATTTGGACCGGCATCGTGAGACATGGAGAGGAGAAACTTGCACCTATGGACGCCTCTCCCACGGGACCAAGGTGCGGGCGTTTCCCGGATGCTTGGAACGTTGAGGACAATTCCACTGGACATGCCCTGGGCTGCCACAGTAGAGGCACAGGTTTTCTGGCCAGTTCTTGCTTAGAGAGTTGCACCCAGTCAACCTGCATAGGTTCCACACTGGGTATCGATAATGATTGCATAGGAGGCCTCTGGAGCACTGGGGCCAGGCGAGAGAACCAACATGGTCGGGCTGTCTCACGTTCTTGCCGAAGCTCCTCTTGCCTTTCAGAATAATGCACGTCAATGCGGGTGGCCAGTCGGATTAACTCAGTGAGGGAAGATGGGATATCTCTTGCAGCCAACGCATCCTTAACCCTACCGGAGAGGCCCTTCTTAAAGGTGGCACACAGGGCGGCCTCATTCCAGGACAGTTCAGAGGCTAAGGTGCGGTAGGTCAGGCGGTAGGTCAGGGCAGGCGGCAGAGGTTCGTGGACGAGACAGAAGCTAAGCGGTACGGTACACAGGAATCACGGACGAGGCAGAAAACGCTTTCTCAGTAGGCTACAAAGGCACTAAAGATCCAGCGGAGAGCTGACGGAGGTGGAGCCCCTAAATAGGGTCAGCGGTCGGCACCAGCCAATTACAGGCGCGCTGGCCCTTTAAATCTGCAGAAGCCCTAGAGAGCGGGGAGGCGTGCACCGACCGGCACTAGGGCACAGGGAGTCAGGAGCGTGGACAGGTAAGCTATTGGACTTTTTCTGATACAGGACCACGGTTTTTGTCTAGTTTTTTTGACGTCGCCCATACAATTGTATTGTATGGGAAGGCGCCAAGAAAACTAAAAGCGCTGTTGTATTATACAACATGTTGTATAACACATGTCACTTATCTCCCTGCGCGTATAATACGATCTTATTATACACCCGGAGAGAGGAGGCATAATCCATACCGGTAGTTCTCTATGAGAACTGTGGATTTCCATAATGATTGGGGGGCATTTTGCTCGTATTAGAGCGCAGTGCGCCGCAAAATATGTGGTGAAATGCGCACCAAATTAAGCCGTGTGAACATACCCTAAGTATTGTTTATTTTACAAAGTGACGAGGTGCGTGAACAAGGGAAATTTTTTAAGCGAATATTGTATGTGGGCTGGTGGGGGCTTTGTGCCAGGGCTGCTTTTTATTCCCAGTTCGGCCCTGCAAGCATGCATGTGTATTGAGGGATTGGGAGCAGGGCCGGGACGACAGGTAGGCAGAGGTAGGCGATTGCCTAGGGCGCCTACCTCTGCCTGTCCCTAAGGGGTGCAGGCAGGGGCCCCAAACCTCGCCGGGCTCCAGGCCGCTGCCATGGGCCTGGAGCGCCATCGGCCTCTTTAGCTGTATGTGCGTCCGCTGGACTGGGCTTATGTGGAGCAGAGAGCGAGCGCTCCCTTCTCCGCAGACAGTGTCGGACCCGCTCACCGGAAGATCGCTGGATCCTCCGGTAAGCCGCAGGGCCGACACAGCGGGGCCGCCGGGTCCTCATAGCGCTGAGGACCCGCCGCGGCCCCGTACGCCTCAGCTGGGCAGCGTCGCGATAAAGTGATGTCATCGCGACGCTGCCTCTCCTCGGGCGCACAGCCCATCATAGACTGTGCGCCGGAGGAGCGTCCCGGTGCTGGCGACGTCATCACGTCGCCAGTGTCCCGCAGAAGAGGAGCGCGCCTGCCTGTGTGCCCCTATATGCCTGCCTCAGTGCCCCCTATATGCCTGCCTCAGTGCCCCTATATGCCTGCCTGTGTGCCCCTATATGCCTGCCTGTGTGCCCCCTATATGCCTGCCTCAGTGCCCCCTATATGCCTGCCTGTGTGCCTCCTATATGCCTGCCTGTGTGCCCCTATATGCCTGCCTCAGTGCCCCCTATATGCCTGCCTGTGTGCCCCTATATGCCTGCCTCAGTGCCCCTATATGCCTGCCTCAGTGCCCCTATATGCCTGCCTCAGTGTCTCTATATGCCTGCCTCAGTGCCCCTATATGCCTGCCTCAGTGCTCCTATATACCTGCCTGAATGCCCCTATATGCCTGCCTGAATGCCCCTATTTACCTGCCTGTGTGCCCCTATATCTATATACCTGCCTGAGTGACCCTATATTTATATATCTGCTTGTCTATATACCTGCCTGATTTGAGGAGACATATATATCTATATACCTGCCTAACTGATGGGGACCTATATATACCTGCCTAATTGAGGGGACATATATACCTGTCTAACTGCAGGGACCTATATAGCTTCCTATCTGAGGGGACGTATATACCTGTCTAACTGAGGGGACTTATGTACCTATAAGTAAGGAGTTGCTGGAGATGTGAGGATTCTAAGATATTTGTGTCCAAATCTGCAGGGACGAGTATTGGCCGGGAGAAATCAACGAGAAGGTGTGAACTGGATAGAGAAGAAAAGGGAACGTGAACGACGCTGATCAGAAAAGACGTCTCCTGTGAGTCACTAAATGTAACTGCAGTGTACACTTACATTTCTGCAGAGCATCTACTTACAACTAGTATCTACCACTATATGGTCACTGAATGGCGGTAATATATGTCTGTAGAGCCTGTGTACAGCTGATAGTCACATGTGAGGTCATGGTCTGGCAGGATTACTTGAACCTTAAGTAGTAATAGTTTTGGGTCTTGGTTTTGTAGGGGTTTTTTAGTAACAATCATTTGTCTGGTAGATTTGCTCCATGTAGTGACTGTTATTTATGGGTACTACACTGTCATACGGAGGGGAGCGATTTTGAAAAAGCTAATTTGTCAGCTCTGATTTTCATTGTACAGTGACTGCTGAGGAGATGGACGTGATCTGTGTGGAATGTGCAGACAATTAGTGACAGGAACAGAAGTTTTTTCTATGTAACAATACATGCTGCAGTTCACAATGTGGCGTGAAAAATGCTGTGTGAACCCAGCCCTACTGAGCACAAAGTAACACAGAGGGCCCGGGCCCTGGATGTTTTAGGACCCTAGCAATGCCCCTGGGCACAGGTATGACTGGTAAGAAGTTACTAAGTGGGAGAGAGCAACTGGTTCAGGGGGAGAGAGTAACTGGTGCAGGGGGGAGAGAGTAACTGGTGCAGGGGTCAGAGTGGTGCAGGGGTTAGAGTGGTGCAGGGGTTAGAGTGGTGCAGGGGTCAGAGTGGTGCAGGGGTCAGAGTGGTGCAGGGGTTAGAGTGGTGCAGGGGTTAGAGTGGTGCAGGGGTTAGAGTGGTGCAGAGGACAGAGTAGTGCAGGGGACAGAGTGGTGCAGGGGCAAGAGGGCCTGGCGCAGGGGCGAGAGGAATTGGGGGGGGGTGCAATTTTTTGGGGAGCGAGGGGGGGCACCATTGGCTATACTTGCCTAGGGCATCAAAAAATGCCTTGTCCCGGCCCTGATTGGGAGGAATATACCTTGCTCACCGACAGCTGTTAAAGGTGTATTGGTACCTTAACAGTCAAAGACACTTCTCTCCCATTCACTCAACTGCAATAAAACACACACAATCTAGTGCACTATCTGTACTGATCTATACAGAAAACACAGGAAGGAAGTGAGAGGAAGGGGGAAGGGTAAACCACTCTTTTCCCCCCTTTTGTAACAGTGTATATATGTGCCTTCTGTCTGGTTCACCATGCTTTTGTGTCCAGCACATAAAATGTAAATGAACAGGAAATAAGGCAAATGTAGACCAAAGAGACTTTTTGTGGTGTTTTTACAAACTAACGTGTGTAAGTCCATGTATTTTTAGTTGCTTTTTTGTGTTGTGTTTTTCCTAAAACAAACCATGGGACTTATGCGGGTTTTTTTTTGTTTTGTTTTGTAAGCAGCAAAAGAAAGAAAAAAAATGTTGGTTTATGGGAGAAAAATGCCACAAACTGGTTGAAAAAACCTACAGCATGCTACATTAAGGAAAAAAAACAACAGCCTTAGGGTATGTTCACACGGCGTATTTGCGGGGTGTATTTCGGCACGTATTTGTGACAAAGTACGCCCTGCAAATACGGTAACATCATTTACAAGTCAAGCAATCAATGAGTGCTATGTAATGTATTTCTCGGTGTGTAATGTATGTTCGGAAAATGAAATGACCTGTCACTTCTATCAAGCACTTGTGTGCTGAGTAATACAAAGGTATAGGAAGCAGAAAGCTACCCCAGGCCACTGCACATTGAAAGAATGCGCTTGCAAGCACGGACTTTCAACAACGCTAACGAAGGCATATTGTGGCATGTACCTGTGTGCACTGCAATACGCTGTGTGAACATACCCCTAATAAAGCACCTCAAAAGAGAAAAAATGGCACAAAGAAAAAAACAATCTATGTAGTGGATTTAACCTTTCATTATTGGCTGTGATCTGGCCGGAGAATTTCATGCAAAAGAAATGCAGATAAAAATGACAAAAAAATGGAAAAATACTACAAAAAACATCATGTGTGACACCACCTAATCTTAAAGAGAACCTGTCAGCTACTTTATGCTGCCGAACGATGGGCAGCATGAAATGGCTCAAAACTTACTGTTAGGTGGTTAGAGGTTGTAAGTGGTGCTATAAGATATGTAAGAGCAGGGGGGCCATATAGCAAGGGTGCTCGGCTGTACTTGGAACTGAGGACAGCCATGCAAGCTCAGCACAGTGGAGGGCTTGTCTTTAAGGCTATGTTCACACGGTAGTAATTGCGGGACGCCGGCCCCATAAACATTCATTATTCACGGCACGTATACGCCGTGAATAATTGACATGTCACGTATTATGCGAGCGGGGAGAGGAGACGTAATCCATCATTCTCTATGAGAACTGTGGATTACCATAATGACTGGGACGTATCTCTCCCCGTATTTTGCGCAGTACGGCCCGAAATATGGGCGAGATACGTCCCATTTTAAGCTGTGTGAACATAGCCTAAGACATGTGCAGGTCTCAGAGGTGGAATCCATAGCTATCAGACATCTATGGCATATCATATCAATAGTCCATAAATGTCTGAGATGGTGTCACATACACACACGCATTTCTAGGTGCGTTTTACAAGTTTTTTTTTTGCTTTATTTTTTAAAAAAACTGCAGTGGCCAGATGGAAGTCAATGGGAACTATAAAATGTACTGCAGACATTGCTTTTTTTCTTTTAGCATTTGGTACTTTGGTTTGTTATTTGGCTACATTGTAAGCTCTTGCGAGCAGGACCCTCACACCTTTTTTGTATGTAGCTTTTTTACAATGTAATGTCTGGTTTGTCTGTGCTTATACCCTCTATATTGTAAAGTGCTGCGGAATATGTTGGCGCAATATAAATAAAGATTATTATTATTACTATTACAGGGGCAGTTTTTTCAAAGTGGATAAGGGTGTAGCATTTTTTAAGCCAGTTTTGGGAATCTTTTTCCCAATAGAACTGTAAGGGTATCTTCACACAGCATATTTGTGGGCCGTATTTCGGGGCGTAATTGCGCTGCAATACGCCCAAAGTACGGACTTCAAATATGGTAATTCATAGCTCTCATTGAGTGCTATGATTACCTGCCGTTTTCCCCGACGTGGCCACAATACATCGTGTGAACATAGCCTAAGGCGGGTGTTCGGGAGTTGCGCTGATATGCGTGTACTTCCGCGACGCGGGGGACGGGGGCGGTAGACCGCCGGACCCATAGACTGTCATTACTCACGTCGTGTATTCGCCGCAAGTAATTCACATGTCACTTATCTCCCTGCGCGTACAATACGATCGTGTTGTACGAGCAGGGAGAGGAGGCGTAATCCAGAGTTCTCTATGAGAACTGTGGATTACTGTAATTTCGGCATCTCGCTCGTATTAGAGTGCAAATATGGCACAAAATGTGTGCCGAAATGTGACCGTGTGAACATAGCCTAACACTTTTTTTTCTGCTCCAAAATGCACTTGTGTATTGGTGTTTGATGCGTTTTAGTTGCAATTTTCCACATTGCAAATCAATTAATAATTCAAAGAATTTGTGATAGGTAAAAACGCACTAGAAAAATACGCATCAAAAAACACACATGCTTATTCACAGTTTATTGCAAAAATAAAATTGCATCAAAACTGGATGAAAAATGGAAAAAAAGGTTTAAATTTTTTGTTTACCCAAAAAAATGCCACATATAATATAAATGGGAAGGGGCCCTAAGGCACTGGTGTGTTTCTTCGTCCATATTATGGGCAGCCCAATCGTGGGTCTAATGATCTTAAAGGGGTTTTGCCACGATCTCATTTCATACCTCCTGCATCCAGCTCTTTGTTTGAATTGCATATCATGTGACCCAGCAGGATGACATCACCAGGCCTCTCCTCTCTGTAGTCAAAGAAAGGTCTCTTTCTGTATAAACCTGTGAGTAGCTCAGAGGTAAAGTTTTTACCTCACAGCACAAGGGTCCTAGGTTCAAACCCCTGCAGGAACCAAACCTGTGGATTTTTTTTTTCTCTTTATCAATGCACAGAGCTCATTGAGGTTTCTTTTTTTTTTTATTTATTTGCACTGTTTAACTAATTACTAAGGAGAACAGAGGATGGGAGTAGAGTGACAGCACCTGGGGTTTGAACACTCAGTAGCTGCCTGAGAGGAGAGGTGATGTCTGAGCATGTGCGACCAGGACTGAGAAGCTCTCAGCCCTGGTCGTATCCCCTGGAGACGAGCTGTAAACAATGGATCACTAAAGGAGCAGCTAAAACAAATACGGTCCAGAATTTTTAATAATGATGAATGGTGAAAATGTTTATTATTTAGTTTGCAGGTTTCTCACATCAATTTTACTTCGTGGCAAAACCCCTTTAACCGACAGCATCATAGATCCTATATTACAGCCCTGTAAAACTGGCCTGTATAACATTTTAGTATATAGGTTGTACTCCTTGAGATGCTCCTCAATAAGAAATAAAGGCTACAAGCAACATCCAGGCCGCAGACAGATTTTAGTGTGAATATCTTATATATTCTGGTCATGGTGGCTTCAGCTATAGAGAAAGGCTCTGTGCTTAAGGCGTTCAAGACGACACTTTCGATACCTGCATTTTACATGTTAACAAAATACTACTGAGACACAATACTCCCAAACTGTCCATCACCTCTATCCCCCACCTCAAATTTATTGGACTCCCAGGTTATAGGCGCTCACTATTGGGAGAAGGGATATAAAACCAGCCAGGCTGAAAGAGAAACAACAAAGCAAGGAAGCCAGGGGCCTGCTGAGATACTATCAGCTAAAGTCTCACTCCCACAGGGGTGGGGACCCTGGGGGGACTTGTAGGTGAAGACTAAACAAAACACAACAATCGCAGTGTCAAATCACTTGGGTCTATTCAGATTTGTGCTGTACAGATGTACAATCTGCTGCTCTGTATACATGCAGTCACATGCATTTATTGAATGTATGTTGTGTGTATGTGATTTTTTATAGTATAACGATAGGGGACACATGGAGACACTTTGTTTCTATTTCTTACATACTAGGATGTGATATTGGTATTTTTAGAAGAAGCAGGGGTTAATTGTGAATGGAGGGAGGGTCTAAGCAATAGCATGCTATGGTATGTTTGTAGACAGGATGGGTGTGAAGGCTTTTGGCTATAACTGCCCCCTCCCTAGCTATGTAATATAGGCATATATTTGAGCAGAGATTCTGCGTTCCTATTTGTAACGTCGTCTTTTCCCAGGCATAGGCGCAGACAGCCGCTTGTTTCCTGTCCTCCCTTAACCCTTCTCTGGCTATAAGAATCATTCAGTTTACACAGGAGTCTACATCCCTATAAAAGCAAGCACCTGAGTGAACTACGCACTATGTGACACATAGGACACATTTTTACATTATGACATTGTGCTTCTAGTTTTACAGCAGCAAAAATGGTGCAGCTTCACGTGACAAGCGGCAAATTCAGAAAAATGACAGATGTACAATCTTTGAAAGAAGAAATGTCAGTGCAAAATGAGTGCAATTTCCAGACTTAAAGGGGTTGTGCATGAATAAAAATCTCGCTTTTATTCCACTTACAGCGACGCTTTTGTTCATAGCCTGGGCCTGGTGTTATTATTATTATTAGCATTATTTATTTTAAAGCACCATCACTTCCAGGGTGCTGTACATTCGAGGAGGGTGACATAAGTTCAAATAAGGTACAGTGACAATAATAGATGACTAATGGCATGTCCCCATGGCACGGGTTTGTAGACGGTTTTTCAGATGGTTTGCAGTTTTGCAGACAGTCTGAAAAAACGTCCGCAAATGAGCACAACGGGCTTCTATGGAAAACCCATACAGCAGTCCCCACTGTACGGGTTTTCCGCCGCCGGCCGCCTGGGGAGCATTATGCATGATCATTCTTCCGTCCGGATTTCGGACTGGATATGTGCATGTAAATGGGAAGGGGGAGGGCTTTTCTCCGCTCATCGTGGAGAAAATCCACCCCTCCGCGGCTGTGGGGACGGCACACAAACTGGACAAATACCGGTCGGATAAACTGACCGGTATTTGTCCATTGCCGTGTAAATGGGCCCTAACAAATGGCACAGAGCTCCCTGCCCGCACAGGCTTACAATCTACTAGAGAGGAAGAAAGAGACAGAAGGTGAGGGGCAGACATGTTTATGGGGAGGTGAAGGGGCAGTAGGATTAAGGTAGGTTATAAGCAAGTGTTTCTCAACTCCAGTCCTCAAGACCCACCAACAGGCCAAGTTTTCAGGATTTCCTCAGTATTGCACAGGTGATATAATTGTTGTCCATGGATTCTGTTGGAGATCCTGACACAGGTGATATCATTATTGTCAGTGCATTCTGTGGGAGATGCTGAAAACATGACCTGTTGGTGGGTCTTGAGGACTGGAGTTGAGAAACACTGTTATGGGCTGTCCTGAAGAGATGGGTTTCCAGGTTGCTTTTGAAGCTGGTGAAAGTGGCAGAGAGTTTGATGTCTTGGGGCAGTGAGTTCCAGAGTATTGGGGAAGCACAGGAGAAGTCTTGGAGATGGTTGTCTGAGGAGCTGACACAGGGAGAGCAAAGAAGAAGGTCCTGTGAGGAGTGGAGACAGCGTGATGGGAAGTATATGGAGATTCCGGGTATGTTCACATGGCCTAATTACGCCGGGTGTTCAGAGGCTTGTGCCGCAATGCGGGGGGGTTGTGGTGGCCCATAGACATGCATTACTCGTCCATATTAAAGCGCAGTACGCTCTCAATACGTGGCAAAATGCATCCCAAAATAAACCGGGTGAACATAGCCTAAGGCTATGTCTTCACAGCACACAGAAGCAATGGTATTTTCAGTGGTTTTAGGATTCTAAAACTGCTGAGAATACGACCATTCAGCCAGACCATAGACTTTAATAGAAAAAATGACCTGTAGGTCGTTTTTTTTCTGCTCGTTTTCTGTTTTTGAGTTTTGTCGTCGGTTTCCCATACAATCAATTCTATGGGCCGACGGCAAAAAAATGAGAATCGACCGCAGTTTTTAGAAAATACAGTGACAAAAACCGTGGTCGTGCATCGAACAAAAAACGGTCGACTTTCTGAAGGTTTTTGTCCGATGCTGTGTGGATCTAGCCTTAGGCAGAGATTTATGGAGGGGAGAGGATAGAGGATACTGGAACTCATTTACTAATGTGGTTGCACAAGAAAAGTGTCTTAAAATGCAACTAAAAGTGGAACCTCTTTTTTAGCGCAACATGTCCCAGACACGTATATTACGGACTTAGGGCAATTTCTGCATACTGCTGGACAGGTGGGTGTATCTTACCGAAAAATGGATGTGTTCTCCTGTGAAAGTGGGTGTGACTAGAATGTGACACGGTGCCAATTAAAACCTGGTCTAAAAGTAATACTATTCTAAAGCTACACCAATGTGTCAAACATCATGAGCCATGTGATAAATCTGGTGCATTTTTAGACTGCCTATCTTAGTTTATGCTGTCTAACTTTTAGGCTATGTTCACACGGCTTAAATGCGGGCGTAATTACGCCCCGCAATTACGCCGTGTGGACGGGGGCGGGGGGCCGGCACCTTGCTGCCCATAGACATTCATTACCAGCGGCGCGTATACGCCGCTAGTAATTCACATGTCACTTATCTCCCCCTCTCTATGAGAACTGTGGATTACCGTAATGACTTGGACGTATTCCAGCCGTAATTTGCGCACTCCGGCGCGTAATTACGGACTGAAATACGTCCAATTATTAAGCCGTGTGAACATAGCCTTAGACAGTGATAGTAAATGTGTCACAAAATGTTGCAAAAATGTTCTCCCAGACACATTTATAATTTGTTTTTGATGTTTTTGCGCTTTACTCACCATGGATGCATGGAGGGCTGGCTTGCTTGGAACGGGCACGACCTAAACAGCGATAATGTGCTTCATTTATCAACACTGTCTGACAGTGAAACGGTCTTTGTTACCCATAGCAACCAATCAGAGCTCAGCTGTCATTTTTTTCAGAGTGATTTATAAAATGACAGCTGAGCTCTGATTGGTTGCTATGGACAGTTTTACAATTAGATGGTTTTAATTTTAAAAAAAAGGCACCAGAATTCTGGTTTAGAGTTTGGTGCATTAAGCAAACTAATAATTGGTCTAAAAAGTTAGACAAGTCTATAGAGATGCCAAACTGATCAAACATCCACTGTGGTACATTTGGCACATTCCTAGACTGCCTGTCTATCTTGTAGACAGGATTGTAAATGCCCCACTGTTCCAGATGTAAAAGTCTTTTTTCTAATCCTGGCTCATACACACAGCCATATAACGGATCTGTAAATCGTCTATGGAATTCTATGGGCCCCTACCTAATTTTATATGGTGGCACAAAGAGTTTTTTATTCTTCTCATGGATTCCATGTGAATCTGTAAGGGTGCTTTCACACGGTGCGGTTTTTGGTGCTTTTTGGATGCGTTTTTTGTGCAGGAAGGCACAACAATTAATGCTACACATTATTGCACAAAAAACGCATCCCAAAAAACGCATCAAAAACGCACCAAAACCGCACCGTGTGAAAGCACCCTTAGGGCCCGTCCCCACGGCAGAGAGCAAATACTGTTTTTGTGGTCGTGCACATGGCCTCAGGGAGACGGCTTTTCTCCGCTGTTTGTGGAGAAAAGCCCTCCCCCCTCGCATTGAAATGTTCATATTCCGCCCGAAAACCGGACGGAAGAATGAACATGTTCAATGTTTTTTTGGACCGCTGGTGGTCTAAAAAAAAAGGTTTACAGACGGCTTTCAAAACCAAAAAATGTCTGTAAAACCAGCTGAAAAACCAAGGCAGGGGTGTCAAACTACAACCCTCCAGCTGTTGGGAAACTACAACTTCCATCATGTATTTGTATAATCTATAACAGTGGGCATGATGGGAGTTGTAGTTACCCAACAGCTGGAGGGACGCAGTTTGACGCCCGTGCCCTAAGGCCATGTTCACTCGGCTTATTCTGGGACGTAATTCAGTCCGTAATTACGCGGCGAAGTGCGCCAATAACAGGCTGAATCCGTCCCAGTAACTACGGTAATGCACAGTTCTCATAGAGAACTATGCATTACGTCTCCTCTCCCTGCTCGGCGAATACGCCGAGGGGGGGAGATAATTGACAGGTCACTTTCTAGCGGCGTACACGCGCCTCTAGCAATGACTGTCTATGGGCCGGTGAAGTGCCGGCCCCCCGCTCGCTCCCCCGCTCCCGCCCCCGGCCACACGGCGTAATTGCGGGGCGGAATTAAGCCCCGCAGTTAAGCCGTGTGAACCTAGCCTAAGGGTATATATGTTCAAACGGCATTTTTCAATCCAAAGTGTGGTGCGTGTTTGAATGTGTTTTCTGTGCAGCAAAAACAGATGCGTAAAACGGATCAAGAATTGACATGTCAATTCTTTGAATAGATCCGAAACATGCATGAAATAGATCCAAAGATGCATCAGCGATCCCTTGTCTGAACACCAATGCGTGTTTTATATTGAAAGCAATGTAAATCACACTGCACATCGTTAGATGTGTGTTTTGGTTCGTTTCTGGGTCCGAAACATGGATCCAAACACGCATCTAAAAAACGCATTGTGAACATACCCTAAAACAAAATATTTTGGTATGCACCATGTGTTAGATTTCAACAAGAAAGCATAGGGGTGGGATCCAGTCGGATCACCCCAGTTCAATTCAAAGCTTGTCTGCAGAACCAGCGAAAAGCACTGCCATGATCCTGTCTTGTAGTTAGGGAAAAGAGCAAGGCAATGTGTGTTTCCCAACACCAACCCCCACTGCTCTGCCCCTAAAGTTACACAGGGAGGAGAAAGCATTGTGTAAGTCACAAGGCTGTCTCCTCCTTACTCTTTCTCCTACTGCTTGTTTTTCAAGTATGGTCACTGCCAGGAGATAGGGGGGAACCATTAACTAAAAGTTTGAATGCCACCCCTGAGAAGTCACTGTATGGCGGTGGTAGATGTAGGGGTTTAGTCTGCCCTGTGAAGAGTCTGCAGCTGAGCCCTAAAAGAAATCACTATCCAATGTACTCCTCGTCTTGAGAGAGAAAAAAAAATGTTGTATATCTTTTCTATTTTGTTCATACTACACCACTGAACCAAAACTGGTTGGTCATCATAACATGCAAAATGTGGCTATATAAGTATAATGGCACTTCTACTTCATGTCCTTATCGGTGTGCTTTTTATCTGGACTTACACAAATCACAGCATGACTTAGGCTATGTTCACACGGCTTAACTGCGGACGTAATTTCGCCCGCATTACGCTGTGTGGACGGGGGCGGGTGCGGGGGGCCGGCACGTCGCCGGCCCATAGACAATCACTGCTAGTGGCGCGTATACGCCGCTAGAAAGTGACATGTCAATTATCTCCCCGCCCGGCGGATTCGCCGGGCGGGGTGAGGAGACGTAATCCATAGTTCTCTATGAGAACTGTAGATTACCGTAATGAATGGGCCGTTTTCGGCCCGTAATTGGCGCACTTCGGCGCGTAATTACGGACCGAAATACGGCCCATTTTAAGCCGTGTGAACATGGCCTTAGGCTTGACGTTCAGGCAGCAGTGACTTGGAGAAAAGCAATTTAATGGGTGCATGTTCCTCAGTGGTGACCATCTAAAAAATTCAGGAAAATGGAAAAAAGGGACAGCACTTACAAAAGTGGTATGGTTACAGTGAATTATTCAATTTTTATATCACATAAGACACTGCAGACACAAGCTGTTACAATAGCAGAATAAGAACCCTTCTTCAGGTTTGAAAGGAACCAGCCTGCTAAACCATCACCATATCAATGTGCTGCTGGAAGGTAGCTTTCTAAACGTGCCTCTGTGAAGACTCCACGTCGTTTCCTCAAGAGCCAAGCAGCTCAGGATACAAGCCAGCCCTGAGCGGCATCTGGTGCATGCACAATGCACCCATCACAGGGACACTACCTTTAAAGGGGTTGTCTCACTACAATGATTGCTTTTTGTGTTAAAGATCTTGCAAGAACAAGTCACTTTGCAATATGTGTCCATTAACAGTGTCCTACCTATTCTGAGATATCCCCTCTTGTATGGGCTGCATCAGCTCCTCAGGTCGCTATAGCTACAGACCTGTTCGATCTCTCCTGATAGGCTGCAAGCACTGGTTGCTATAGCTACAGACCTGGCTTCTACTGCAGCCTAGTAGAAGCCAGTTAAACAACCCTGAATTCAAAATGAAACCAAGAAAAAAGGACTGAGGTAGGGATAAAA